>APFE030265530.1:45143-168603 GCA_000404065.3 Pinus taeda | reverse complement strand
CAATGGTTTCGATGCTTGGCATTTCCACCAATTTGCATGGCCTTTAGAAAGGGATTTGGATGGTAAATCAAAGAAAGTCCGGGGACTTTATTCTTCCAGGCAATGGGCAGATTAAAAGAAAGGGGCCTGCTGCTTCACAATATTCACTGTCCTAATTCCTCCTGAGGTTTTCTTGAACTTCCCTTGAATTCCAGCGGCCTTTGAGGCACAAACACTTTTTGGCTCTATGCCAACTGGGGGTACTCAGGAAATCCACGGGCTCGCATATAAAAGGCGAAGGGAATACAAACCCATATCCATATAAATAAATGATAACAACAACATAAATAAATACCATATCCATATAAATAAATATATATAAATAAATGATAACAACAACATATCAACGCTGTCGCATATTTTTATACGAGGACATTGCAAAAAAATAACATAGGAACGCTGTCTGACCTTTTTATACGAGGAAACAACAAATCTGTGCAAAGCATCCTAGTGACGGAATTTGATCCCAGCACCAACCCCAAATGCTGCACAGGGAACTAATCACATGAGCTCGGAAAGAAGACCTCAGAAACAACTAGAAATATGGTCCTTTCTATGATCTTATATGATGGCACTTTTCAGTTAGCAGTAGTCTAATTAGTATGCTGAATTGTTTTGGAAAGCTATGGAAATTCTAATTATATTTAAAAAAAATTCGACAAGAATTTTTGTAAATCTAGTTATAGTTATTAAACATAGTTATAGTTATTAAACTTCAAAACTAAATTATAATCTTTAAACTTCAAAATTTTAAATGTCATAGAAGTTTTTGGATGATATTTGAATTCAAACATTATTTTTACAGATTTTTTTAACCCTTCTCACCACCTCTAAATTTTCGTTTCGAATTCCCTTGTCTCTGTATTTTCGTTTCGAATTCCCTTCTCTCTGTCTCTACAAATGAAATGGAGCCATTTTCCAACAAGGTAGAATCAGGGCATTCTTGCCAACAACGGTTCCTTTTTCCCATTTTTCACAATATTGTTTGTTCTTGGTATCATTACTTAATATATAATTTTGATATTATTTGTTGGAGACGCTTTAAATATTGAAAATAGTAAATTAGCATTTTCATATTATTTGTTGGAGATTTTTATTTTATAAAAATAGTATATTTCCAATCTCGTTTTATTCCTTTTCTCACTACAATTATAATATAGTAAGTGATAAAAATTTAAATTATTTGTTAGATATGCTTTATCTTCAGGAATTCCATTTTCCTCCCATTACTATTTTCACAATCTAACAATCTAATAAGTGGTTTAGAGTTCTCAAATAAGATACATTATTAAGAAATTGGATTAAGTATCCAAATAAAATGACATTGGAGTTCTCATATACTCTCTCACAAAACCCAAATGATAGTTTTTTAATAAATTCGATTAGGTATTCAAATAAAATGTCGTAGAATTATGAGCTTTTAAAAGCAAACATTTAGTTTTAAAAAACTTGCCACGCCTCATAGTACATTTATAAATGAAATTAAATGTAATTGTTTCATCCACGTGTTTTATCATTCTATTTAAGTATTCTCATTTACAGAAACCGAGAATAATTTTTAACTTATTGTATTAGAAGATTCAAGAAAAAGTAAAAAAATATTGAATGGTGGAGGATTAGTAACAATGACATAAGTAATTTATTTGTGGGAGAAGTAATTTTATTTTATTTCAAACCACCATTTAATTCGAGACTCAATCATGTAACTTAGAACATATATTAATTTCGGTATAATTCTTTCAAATAATATAACAAAAAAACTGGCCAAAACTAACTCAAAGCAACATCTACAAAGTTAAAACTAACTCAAAGCAACATCTACAAAGTTATTATATATAGTTTGATAAGGAGTTTCACACTACAAATTATATACACTGAGTGTACGTTTATATCTATATCCCGACATAACATCGTGGTTGTCCCACCAGTTTCATGGAGAAACAAAATCCAGAAAGCTCTTGCTTAAATCCTATTGAATAATGAAAGAACAAGCAATGTATCCGCACACTCAAAGCCTGTTTTTCTCAGCTCCAAGCCATCATCAACAATTTTATTGAAACGACCAAGGTCATCATCAACAATTTTATTGGAACCACCGACCAAGGTCATCATCAACAATTTTATTGGAACGACCGAGATCAATTGGCTTTATCATTTTTTGCTGCAACAAGAAACATGAGAGAACTCTATAAGCACATGTTATCATGGTTAGATTTAATGAATACACAATCCTTCAACATGATCTTACACATGTTCTAGTCCATACCTTGAGAATAGTATGTTCATATACAAGAGGTAGTAAGTTTAAGAAGATACCATTTATTAGGTTTTACTTATTGTGGCCTACGTACTCAATGTTGAAACAACTACATGATTGCTATAGGATTTTATGCTCAGTTAGATGAACATAAAACCCTCTCATATTATCCCAAAAACCTAGGGAAAATCGAGTAAGGGAAAGGTTGTTCAAATCTTGATCCTTTAAGTGATGCAAGAAGTAAGGAAGAAATTGATAAGAGACGTGAAAGAGAAGCTTGTGAATCCTCGCCTACAGGCTTGTTGGAGTTTTCAGTGTAGTTGGGAAGCGCTCCTAGCTAGCTCCAAAAATTTGGTCGTGCACATAAGAAAGAACAAACACACTATTCACAACATAATAATATTATCAATCAAAACCGTTAGAAACAACTAAACATAACTAAATGAATAAATATAGACCAAACTTCCATACATACATTAGTTATACATAAGAAGTAAAAAATGACTAACAACATATGGAAGGAGGAATGACCGATCTATATTATTAATGGAGCTGGAGGAAATTTACAACCATAAGATGAAGTTGCAGTAGCACCTCCCCTAGCTCCTAGCTCCAAAAATCTCCCTCTCAAGATAGATCTCAACAACGTTACAATATAATAATTTCCATCCCTTTCTCAATAGCCAAGCCTCCAATATATAGGCAAGTCAAGGATATAAACATTTCCCAAATTCTTCTTTCGTTCACTTTGGGCAAAAGCTTTTGGGTGAATAATGTTTTCTCATATAAAAATGGCATTTTCTGCTTTGTAGATGCTTCTATGCTTAGGAAAAATCTTAGCCATGCTTTATGGCTCTTTCTTACTTTTGTATGCTTTTCTTGTTTAGGAAAAAACTAAATATGAGGATAGAGAGATCACATTCCACCATATGAGTTTCCTAAAGTGAAAAAGAGTGTCAAAGTCTAGTTAACTCCAATTCTTTTCCTCATGGTTGAGTGAGAATTTTGGTAGCACAAGTTTGATGAAGGGGACAACTTGTTATAGACTAGGATAACATGGTCCTCATGGTACATAACTTGTATTATAGTCTTATATAGGCTAGGATAAATGGGTATTTCAACCACCAACATAGTATTCTCCTCTCAGATGATGAGGAGATATTTTGATGTACAACATATGCCCCCTAAAGTGTGAGGTCAAAGAAGAAGGAGATGGCCGAAATACTTTATAAAGAAACCTAGGAAACAGAGTTTTAGAGCATCAAAATGGAAGGAAGCCCGCAAAGAACATCAAAAATATGTTACATATATAAATCATGTCTTGAGTTGGGAATTCCCACGCCTAGTAGCTATAACAATACATTGTCGATCCATATAAAATATGAGAGATCATTTCCATCAGTAAGTACAATGTGAAACTTTGTTGTAGTGTAGTTAGACTGAGATACGTTGTCTCCAAAAATAAAATATGCAGCTTGGGAGATGAAACAAGGCTGAGCGATGTAAGCCTCTACCCAAGGTCTTCGTCACCATCATAGAATATCATAATTATATGCATGTGAATAAATGAGTTGATGTCGAACATGCGTGAATTCATCTAATTATCGATCAATGATGAAAACCATTAACATACGCAAGGATGACCACCAATAAGGATGATGGTCTCTAAGATGCTTAGTATAATCTAGGGAGTGTGAATAAATGAGTTGAAGTCGAACACTCATAGAATCATTCAATCACAAGCCAATAATGAAAACCCCTAATCAAACACGTTGAAACCTAGCACTGAGGACTACAAGCTCCAGGGTACTATGGTGTTTCTCAACCCACTTCCTAGAAAATTTGTTGAAGTTGATAAGAAGGGATATCTCAAAGGTGGGCAATAAGGAGTCTCAAATAAATTGATACGAAACAATAATAAAGTGATTGATTTTACAATGATATGGAACAACAAGGATAATGGACTCAGGTCAAATGGACACATGATAGAATGGTTGATAAGGTCAACAGATAGTAGACAATGAGCAATAGAAGCCACGAAAACAAAGATAGCAAACATTATAGACTCGAGAACACCAAAGAGTGTTAGGATACAAGGATGTAGGGACGTCAGGGTATGAAGGCTAAAAGCATAGGATGGTAAGGCTCAAAGAGAAGCTGAAAAAAGAGGAATATGATGGATAAGTGCCATGTTCAAGGGATGGGCAGTAGACTGCTACCATAAGACTTCTCACCAATATAGATAGCAATGACTGTTATTTCTTCCAATTTTTTCCCCATCTGATTAATTTTAATGAGTCGAGACAGGTAAACTCAGTGGTATTTTCATATTTAGAGAGTTTGAAAAGATCATAAAGAACAACTCTAGGGGGGTCCCTTTGTCATGGTTGATAACCGAGTGCAACAAAGGTTTAATTATATACCTGAAAAAGTTCATTTTCCGTAAGTTAGTCTATTGAGTCTGAATAAATTGATAAACCTATGCTAAATAAATGTCTTCCTCATTTTGTTATGAGTATGAGGGGATAGAGAAAAATTAGTATTCTTCATGAAATTTTAATGAGTCAGACGAAGAAAAAACCAATAGATCTTCATAAAATTTTAACGAGTTACATGAAGAAAACTTGATATGTCTTTTTCCAGTTTAAGGAGCGAGGAAAAAGAGATAAAATAATTTCTCAAATCTTTTTCATAAGAGTTTTACGAGCTTGAAGAAGGTAACTTAGGGGTTTTTTAGTTTAAGAGTAAGAAAAAGTACCAAAAAAGAATTGCTCATATTTTGTTCGTCAGATTTTAACGAGCTCAAAGTAGTCACTCGGGAATTTTTCAATTTTATGAGTGAGAAAAAATCCCTAAAAAATACTCGAAGCTTCTCCCTGTAATTTTAATGAGCCTGAAGATGTAAACTCGAGGTTTTTCAGATTAATGAGCAATAAAAATACCATAAAAAGAATGATTGTACTATATTTCTCAATTTAATGAGCTAGAAAAAGAGAGAAAACGAGTTTCTCAGATCTTCTTCTTAAGATTTTAATGAGCCTAAAGAAGTAGCTTTCGGTTTTTTCAAATTTATGAGCGAGAAAGAGTCCATAAAAATAATGCTCATAATTTCTTCTTTCCTTCAAACTTAGGAACGTATGCAAAATTTTTGCGAGAGGTTTAAAGGCCAAAGCAAGTTATTTGATGTGATCATTTGTCAATTTTTATAGATACAGGATGTCCAATGTACCCATGAAAGGAAATGGAGTAGGTGGAGCTGAATTAGACCAAGGGATAGCAGAATGACTAGAGGGACTAAGATGTCCCCCCATCAAAAGGTTTCCGGTAGGGTACATAGATTATGACGGATAGTAGCTTCCATGAGGTAGCGAGGGTCATGTAGAGTGATAAGCCATAAGGCATGCCCCCAGTCCGAGGAAGGCTACCAGCTAATGGGTTGCCCCTAGGATAGAGGCTACCTCCAACAGGTGTAGATGGTTGAGTTGGGAGGCCCTAATGGGATGGAGTGGGTCTAGGGAATGGAACACCATTGGCCACATAAGATAGGTTAGGTACCAGACCACCGCCAATGGTGTAGCCAACAATAGGAAAAAATCAATCAATGATGGACTCTGTTGTACCATAGATTGCATGGGTGCAGGAATGCCCCCAACAGGTGGATAATTACTCACAACATTGGCCCAACCTTGCAGTGGTGGGGGAGCTAAAACAAGTAATGGATTCCAAGCATGTATATTGTTGAAGGTTATCATGCACGAGACACCAAGATACAACACAAAATAAGTAGGGGTAGTGGAGGAAACAAAATGTTGAGCACCACCCCAAGTGGGTGTAGTTGAGGTTCCTATATGAACCATAAGTTGTGCAATAGGATAACCCACAACAGGTGTGAAACTTGAGACAGACATGCTGAATGGCAATGGAGAAAAGGTGTCCACCCAGGACCATGAATCACCAGTAATCACTGGGATGTTTGAAGGGGAAACCCACAAAGACACTAAGGGTAAGGGTGTTGCCTAAATCAAGATATGCCCAAGAGGATCTGCAAGTAGAGGATTACAAGGAGGTACTAGAAATTTAGTATAAGGGTGCCCAAACATAATAGACTTTAGGTCGGTATGGATGTGATTTAGGGTTTGAAACTGGAGACTGAATCCCTTGAGTAGTGTGGGAATCCGATTCACTCGTAAGTTCCAACACAAAAGTGGAGGAAGGCCTTACAGGTGTCGATATAAGCAAGGAGAACTTGAGGTAACCACGATGAATATATTTTATAAAATTTTAATTTAATTAATGTACATATAAGTCTTGGTAACAAAACAATGCACACGTAAAAATAAAAAGACTCTAAAGGAAATCAATAAGCATCCATGGAGCATAACTCTGTCTCATAGCTACAACTAGTTGGTGATGAAACCCAGTATCAAAGGGGCTAAAAGAGAGAGTTGATCAAATGTACAGTTACAATTACTCTTCAGTTTTGCCTGAACCTCAGATTAAGGGGCCATGTACTTTCATGAAGACGATCACCCTCCCAAAAACTAAAGATAGAGTAGGTTAATCTATTTAAGTACTAGGGCAACCCACCCCAGTCAGTTTATGTTTGTCCCTGAAAATTATGGCCACTAAGGTTACCTCAAATCACAGACACCATCAGGGAGGACATGGTCATAGATAGTACGCTATGTGGGCAGGATACCTGAGTCCCCAACTCAACTTCGATATCCTCAAAGGTATAACCAATACACAGAATACCCAAGGGAGATGTAGTTGAAGGTGGGATACCTTCTCTCACATTCCAATGTTGTCTCACATTTAACTCTTTTTTGAGGGTAGAAGTCCTAGATGATATAAGTGCAACAAGATTTTACTCTCTTTAATGATACTAGTCTCAGTTTTGTAGTCTTGGGAATTTTACTCACACAACTAATCCTAAAATTCTAGCCTAAACTAATATCCGTGTATTCTCAAAAATATTTTTTGATTAATTTAATTGCGAGATTGATTTTAAAGGTACTTTATTAATGTATTTGGAAGGGGTTTTGATGTATGGAGTTTTATGAGACTCTGACTCAAACCATGCATAAAATATGCTTTTCAATTTCAATTCAATGAAGAAGTATTTCTACAAGGAGAGAGCAACTATACACCTTTTCCAAAATGAACAAGCAAAATACAATTTCTAATACACGAAAAAAATGCAAACAATTATACACCAAAGTGCATGAACACTAATGTACAAAATATCAAGCAGATTAAGTAGATAATGATTTTTTTCTTTTTTCTTTTAAGATGCAAGTAAATGAAATCTAAACTAAATTTCGAAAGAAACAATGAATGCATCCATGATAGTCATAGTCAAAGACACCAAATAATTTAAGACACAAACCAACAAAACACGAGTGGAAGTCACTACAAAAGTGTTAAATCAAAGGTTATAAGTACTAACATAGGCTAACTAACCAACAAGCATTGTTAATGCTCTTTTTATTAGGGTTAGACATCATTTATAATGATGTGTTATCCACTATAGACAAAGATATATAGGTTTAACTCAAAACAAGAGTGTTTGGATCTAAGATAAGTGTTAAGCTCAATTTCGATTACTAAGCATACAAACAATGGATGAGAACTCAAGTAAATACAAGATCATATAGAGTGAATTTAGGAGAGGTAAAGCAAAACCATGAATTATAATTCTTCCTAGCGGAGTTTCCAATTCTGCTATAGGATTTTATGCTCAGTTAGGTGAACATAAAACCCTCTCAGGTTATCTCGGAAACCTAGGGAAAGCCGAGTAAGGGAAAGGTTGTTCAAAGCTTTATCCTCTCCGTGATGGAAGAAACAAGGAAGATATTTATAAGAGAAGTGAAAGAGAAGCCCGTGAGTCCTCGCATACAGGCCCATTGGAGTTTCTAGTGTAGCTAGGAAGCACTCCTAGCTAGCTCCAAAGCTTTGGTCCTGCACATGAGAAAGAACAAATAAACTATTCACAATGTAATAATATTATCAATCAAAACCATTAGGAACAGCTAAAGATAACTAAATGAAAAAATATAATCCAAACTTCCATACATTCGTTAGTTATACATAAGAAGTAAATAATGAATAACACCATATGGAAGGAAGAACAACCGATCTATACTATTAATGGAGCTGGAGGAAATTTACAACCATAAGATGGAGTTGCAGCAACACCTCCCCAAGCTCGTAGCTCCAAATCTCTCCCTCTCAACATAGATCTTAGTAGCATTACAATATAAGAATTATCATCCCTTTCTCAATAGCCAAGACTCCAATATATAGGCAAGTGAAAGCTATGAATATTTCCCAAATTTCTCTTTAGTTCGATTTGGGAAAAGTCTTTTGGGTGAATAATATTTCCTGATATAAAAATGGCCTTTTCTTCTTTGTAGATGCTTTTGTCCTTAGGAGAACGTTTCCCCATGCTTTATGTCTCTTCGCCGCTATTGTATACTTTGTTGTTTAGGAAAAATATAAACATGAGGATAAATAGATCACATTCCACTATATGAGTTTTTGAAAGTGAATAAGAGTTTCAAAGTCTAGTTAACTCGAAATTTTTTGCTCGTGACTAAGTGAGAATTTTGGTGTCACAAGTTTGATGAAGGGGAAATTTTTTTATAGAATACGATAATGGGGTCCTCATGGTACACAACTTGTATTATAGGCTTATATAGTTTAGGAAAATGGGGTGTTTCAACCAACAACATAGTTTTCTCCTTTGACTTCATGAGGACGTATTTTCATGTATAACAATGATTCACATGCTGAACGAAAAACATGCAGAAAATGTTAAGAAACAAACAATAAAGACAATGTCATCAACTCAACCACCCAAAATTAATCAAAACAAAAGTCAAACAATTGAATATGGACATAAATTAAATAATCAAATTTGGACATTCAATCAAACCATTTTTTTAGGATCCAAAATGTGTTAGTTCATAAATGAACTATTTTTAAAATACCATGTTGACATATAGTTTGCACCATTTCACATAAAAACCTTAGAGTTGTGCCTCTATGTTTTCCAATCCATATATTTTAGACTCTCACATACTCACATTATACCTATGGCATGAAATGTACCATTCTTGAAAAGAACATGTTAGCAACTTAAGTAAGGCACTCATTTTTTTACATTGGCTAGAAGGTACCTAAGTATAATTTTGGTAAGGTGCCTAAATTGAGCACCTTTATAAGAGGCTAAAACATGGGAATCACATCTCATGTGATTTATCCAAATTAATTGCCTTAACAATATTTTTCCTACCATCATTCAAGCTAATAGAGTTAAATAATATAACATATGACCAAATCAGAAATCCCTTTGCAACAAATAATATAACATATGACCAAATCAGAAATCCCTTTAGATGTTGCAGATAAACAGATGATGTCTAGTTTCTAAGACACCTTTGAATATTGAAAGATTCCCATAACAAATAAATGGCTATCAAAACCAAGAAAAACTAGGAAGAGAAGAACCATTCATTTGGAAAGATAAATATGTTTCTATATAATTAAAGACCTAGATGGACAATCATTTTGACTATTGTCAACAAGATGACTCATTCAACAAAGTTCCCTAATTCCAATCACTCTTTTAGTAATCTTGTAACAAGATATGACTGTGAAAAAATGTTGTTTTATCATTAAAAGTAGAAAGCAATAGATTCCTAGTAGTCACAAGTAGTCAGAAAACCAATAGAGATATGGATACTTCTCAAGTTTGATGAGACACTATTGGTTGCGAAGCAAAATTGACTCATCAAGTAAGTGAAAAATATGAGGGAATAGTTGTGGGAGATTAAAAAATAATGCGAATATGTCCATATTGATAGTGGTTGACCTTATAAGTCAAAAATTCTTGTTGTGGAAACCTACATCAAACAAATATGTTTCAAAACAATAGTGCAAGAGAATCTATATTTTTATGGATAGTTATACAAAGATTTTTTATGGATAGTCATACAAAGATGTTAAGTTGTTTGTCACTAATGCAATTGCTTCTCAATCGCACCAAAATATATTAATGGATTTGTGAAGGCTATAACATTATGTATATGTGGCTTATAAGGAATCAACATTTACAATTCAAACAAAGATCAAATTTGAGCAAGTTTGTAAAATATGGTAATTGCTTTATGATAAAAGTCAAGAAAGCCATTTCCCAATAGTACATAGACCTTAGAGGATGAAAGGATCGACACCGAGGATCAAGAAATTAACTTACAAATATTAGCTGAGGTATCATGTTGAGGTTTTGTTGGCATCTTGTCTCTTTGTGTTTGAAAATGGGTGTAGAAAAACCTTTTTAGAGTTTGTTTTTAACAAAGTAGACTAAACGTACTATTAGCTGAAGCCAACGTTACGCATACACAAATATTTAAAAATTTGATTTCCATTTCTTCCATGTTTGGAGGATTTCCTGGCATTGAGAAAAATGAGTTGCATATATAAATTATGCCCTCCGAAGTCAAGGACATTGTCAACATGAAAAGGGAAATCGTTTAATGTTTATGAGCCAGAGCAAAAAAGGGCTTTGTTATCATTGGGGTCCAAAGAATTCTTGTTCGAATTGAAATGAGTGGGGTAAACCTCTTAAATAATACTATCTTCATTTTTGTTTCACATTTAAACTTTCAGCTCGTAAAGTGTTTTCTTTCATTCAGAAATATGTTGGTTCTTTGAAAGTTTCATATTGTTAGAAATTAATGGAGAATGGGTAGTTATGATTTTCTCTTTATTTGACATTCAGTTCCTATTAATTAGGAATATGTTTTTGCCTATGTATCTATTTAATTCCTGATGATTAATGAATAAGCGAAGCGAATGCATTTACTAGAGGGAGCTCCTGGTGATCTGCACCTGTGAGCCCCCGTGTGTTTGGTCCAAACTTCTGTCTTCTGCATTTCTTATCATGGTATTAGAGCTACACGGCTCAAGAATGCCTGTAACCCTGAGTGGAGAGAGACCACGCGTTTGAAGGGAAAGACAGCAAGCTGATAGTGAATCACTACGTTCTGGTTCCATCGCTGCGGGATAAGAGCGAGGACACCAAGTGGCTGAGAGTTGCGGCCTGCTCTGTTGCGGGATCGTGCTTTCTAAGATCTAAAGTCGAGTTTGCGGTGGAGTCAAATTCAGTGGATTGAGCCTCCGCACTGTTTGATTCGAGTGTTGAAAACTACCATGAGACTTAAGGAAGTCACTGGTGCATGGTAAGCTGCATGTGTGTTAAGTCGCTACCATAGCAGAAGCGTGGGGGTGGAGAGATCGACACTGAGCCCATGCGATCTGAGGCCGACTCTTGAAGCTTGAACGCATTGAGAAGAAGATGTGGGTGCTGCTGTAACTTTTGACAAAGATTCTCAGACTGCCTAGTTCAGGAAGTCGAGATTGCTTGCCTGGAGGCTGAGATCTAGAGAGATTTCATTCTGTTGATTCACTTCTGAGGAGGAGGAAGACCTGCCATATCAAGCTCCTTTGGTAGAAGACTGTCATGGAAGCCGCAAGCTGCATGAGGTGAATATTCCAAGGAGCCCATGTGATTCGAATTGAATCCAGTCGATTGGGGTAAGGAGGAAGTCTTTGCGACTGGGCCACTCGATCTAGCCTGTGATTTGCAAATTGCGCTGCACGAAGGAGCGCAGAGAAATTGCCAAAGTGGGCCTTCGCCTCTGCCTTAAGATCGAAAGCTGTCAATTGGGCTGGTGATCTGTTGGAGGTTGCGTTTTGGAGAAGGCCCCGAGGGAGCAGCGTAAGGCAACGGTGTGAGAACATTGCTCGATCCCTTGAAGGATCTGTGATCTGCGCTACTGTTGGGGTAGCCTGTTTTTTTTCAAAGATGAATTCTCAGATGGCGGATTATTTAAATGAAAGCGGCAAATTGGATGGTTCCAATTACATAAATTGGAAATTCAAGCTTCAGACTTTGCTTGAAGGTCAAAATACCTACAGCGTTGTCATCGGTGATGAAGGTAAGCCAACTATTGTAAATGGTGGAACGAATGAAACAACTCAAGAATGGGAGAAAAGGGAGCTGAAGGCAAAGGTTCTACTAAAATTGTCAATTAAAGATTGCATCATTCCTCATATTTGGGATTGCAAGACAGCGAATGAGATCTGGACAACTCTCAAAGATATGTATGAAATCAAGAACACCAGTCGAACCTTGTTCCTCAGGAAGAAGATCCTCTCAATCAAGATGGAGGAGAATGAGTCTATTTCGTCATTCTTATCACGGATAAAGGAAGTTAAATATAAACTATCTGATATCGGTCAAACCGTGGCAAATGATGATCTGGTGACAATCACCATGAACGGTATGATAGATGACTATCAGATGTTTATAACTAGATTGAATGCAAGAGAAAAGCCTCCAAGTTTTGAAGAGCTTACTGGAATTTTGCTACATGAAGAGGAAAGGAGGTCGTCTCTCAAGCCTCAAGATCCAGATCTTGCATTGATAACAAAGTTCAAGGCAAAAGGGAGAGCGATGGATGATCAGAGGAGGGGCAACACATCAGAAATGACACCACAAGGTATGACCTCGTATAGAAATGACTCTGCTCCTGAATGTTTTTATTGTGGTAAGATAGGCCATATTGCTAAATTTTGTCGCAAGAAGAAGGCAAATCAAGAGAGGTACAATCAGAAAAGGCATGCAGGTCATTTGGCAGATGTAGGTGCAGATACAAACCCAGATCAGAATCTGGATGTTAGACTATTTATGGCCGAGGGTGACACTGCTACTGAGGAGGATGAATGAGATATTTGGATCGTGGATTCTAGAGCCTCCTCGCATATGTCAGGTAAAAAGCAATGGTTCAGAAATTTTAAAGAATCCAACAGTGGAGCAAAAGTCTATCTTGGAGATAATAGTGGGTACGAGATCAAGGGACATGGAGATGTCCTTGTTACTCTGCCTGATGGTAAGATCAGGAATACATCTGATGTGTGGTATGTTCCTGGCATTAAGAAGAACTTGATTTATGTGTCCAAGATTACAGATGAGGACCTCAAGGTAGAATTTTTTAAATCTTATTGCATTATTAAAGATTTATTGGATCAGATGAAGCCCATTTCTACAGGAATTCGCATAGGAGGACTCTACAAGTTGGATTTGAAAAGTACGCCTCGGCAAGCCTTGATGGCGTCAAATAAGTTTTCTGAAAATCTGCGGCATCGTGGTCCTGGGAGAACTCCGCTTGACAGGACAACGAGAATGAAAATAACGTTGGGTGCAGTCCGTGGTTTGACCTTCATTCACCACTCGTGTCAATCTCCCAAGCTAGCCCATGGGAATATCAAGTCTTCCAATGTTTTGTTAGATAAGAGTGGGAATGCTTGTATCTCAGACTTTGGTCTTGCTGCATCAAGAGCTGCAGGATACAGGGCTCCAGTGGATTCTACTCAGGTGCACAGGTTTCCAAGGGTCTTGCAAGGTCAAGAAGTTATGACCTTGGGGGCATCTTTGGGTGGCAGTGACTTGGAGAGTGGTCAAAATATGGTTGCATGGGGGGGATCAAAACTGGATGATGTCAATGCAGAAGGTATGGGCTGTCAAAGAAGGTTGGTTTCAGAAAATTGGATGCCGCCACTTAGGCATGACTCGCTATATTCAGATACTTTCTCAATTTTTCAACCTGTGGGGGAAGTGCAAGAATTCCGTGGTTCATTAACAAATAGTATCCTGGAAGATGGCCAACAGCCAAAGCTTTCAAGAAAACAGTTTCAGGACCAAGAGGGTAAAATTGTGGATGGATCAGGACTGTGGTCAATGAGTTTTCCAAACAGCTTACAATTGTGTGAGTCAAATAGGAAGATGTCTGCGACCTCTGCCACCCAATCCCATAAGCAGAGTGGAAACGTAAGATGGACTCGCTTGAATGGCCACCCACAATTTTCAAACATTGGAATGGAAGCATCGGTGGGAAACTGGCCAATGCATATGATATCACCATGCCAATCAGAGGTTTCAGGAGCACATGATGGTGTGGATAGGAATGCAGCCAGAACCATGCAAGTCAATAACATGGGAGCAACTGAGCAGCAACCTAGTTTTGATCTTTGGGAAATGTCCAAGGGGGCTGAAGTTGTTTCACGTCAAATTGATAGCAACTGCAAATTATTTGGTTTTCATGTGATTGACAATTCAACAAGGGTGACTCAAACCCATCAAAAATCAGAGCTTCTGTTAATGAGGAAGAGTTACATGTTGCTGCTCATGCTTCAACAGAAACTCACTTACTGTCTGTAGAGCCCGACCAACAGTCGGAAAAAACAAAAACAGCCAAGTCTGATGCACCTGCTGGAAGCTGTGAACAAGAGAAAACATCTCCAAGATCATCCCAAGAAACACAATGTAGGAATTCAACTCAGAGAAATTCTGCAAGGAGCTATAACGAGGGGGATGACCAGCACATGCCATTGTTTGACCTGCCCTACAAGATCCTTTGCCGCGTAATCAATGTCCAACTGAAGGCTGAACCTGATACAGATGAAGTGTTTTCTCAAATTACCTTGCCTCCAGAGGCAGAGGATGAGTCGTCTGTTGACAAGGAGCCTCTAACCCCACTGCCTCCGGAACCTTTAGTATACTCTTTCTATAAGACCCTCACTGCATCAGATACCAGTACCCATGGAGGGTTTTCTGTTCTTAGGAGACATGCTGATGAATGTCTTCCACCTCTGGATATGAGTCAGCAATTCACTAAGGAGAATGAAGTTTTATTTGTTTAGGGACACTTTAGGTGTGTTTAAAAATCTCTTTCTCCATTAAGGGGGGATGTTAGAAATTAATGGAGAATGGGTAGTTATGATTTGCTCTTTATTTGACATTCAGTTCTTATTAATTAGGAATCTGTTTTTACCTATGGATCTATTTAATTCCTGATGATTAATGAATAAGCGAAGCGAATGCATTTGCTGGAGGGAGCTCCTGGTGATCTGCACGTGTGAGCTCCCGTGTGTTTGGTCCAAACTTCTATCTTCTGCATTTCTTATCACATATTATGAATGCGTGAGTTACCAAAATAATGGCTTCATGGACAAACAAATTCTTGTTTGTCGTTTATTTCTCCTTGCATGTTAGGAGTTTATTTCTTATTAGAGGTTTGGTAATTTCGTTGACATAAGAAGTTAAAGTTTTTCCTTTATTACAAATACTGGAAAGCCAAAGCAAGAGAAATGTCAAAGCTAGTCTCAGATTTTAATTTTGGAAATTGAGACTCGTAGTTGTTTTATACTAATCTGAAAGAAAATTGACTAATGGATAAATTATGTTATCGTGTTGTGCGAGATTGGGGTTAATTCCAAGGGCAAGATAAATTCTATCAGTAACAGAGGAATAATCCCCATTCCTTATACAACCCTTCTCCTCACAAAGTCATTACCTTGAACAGAAAAGTTACTAAGTATATTCTCTGTGAAGTAAAAGAAGTATGGGATGAAGAGGTTACCTGTAAAATTCAGAAGTAATTAAAGCAAAAGACCAATAATAATAATATAAGTGATACAACGATAAGACTAATAACAAATTTGAATAACCCAAAGCAATAAGATGATTCTACCACTTGATCAGGAAGGTATAATAGGTCATATATCCCGTCAATTGATTATATTGTATAACTGTGAAATAAAGTGTAGACTAAGAAATTCACTTCAAAATCAACTATATGGTTTCTTTTTTAAACAAGCAGCAAGGAAGGGTTTCCTTTGAAAACCTAAGATTCTGTTTACTTTGAAACCCTAAGATTCTTGTCTGGAGACATTTTAAGTTGACTATGGTAAAATGGTTGCATAAGGAAAAAAAATATTGATAAGGAAAAACATAGTTACTATACATGTAAGAAAATCGATGGAGAAATCAGTGTAATTGCATTGGAAATAACCACTTATTATGCCGCCAACTTGAAATGAATAAACATATATTTGATTAATGCAAACATATTGATAAAAAAAAACAAATGAATTAAATCAAAAAATTTGTAGCATTGATTAATGAGATTATAATGAGAATAAACGATAAAGCCTTGAAGTAATTGGGAAAACACTTTTCAAGTAGTCCAACATTTTCTTAAAAATAAAATATTATGAATCTAGAGAATTGTAATGAAATTTTACAGAGAAATACTGAACTAAGATAAATAATTAGACCAAATATAGCTACGACTTCTCATATTTATGACTTTTATAGAGTAATTTATCACTTGTACAAGAACGTTGAATATAGAAGATGGATTGTAAAATCTACCAACCCTAGGTTAATTATAGACACACACCAATGGGCCTAGAATTCTAGTTCCAAAGAAAATTACATTTGATTAATTTAAACAGAGGTGGCATAATAAGAAAAACCGAATTAAATTGAATGTTTACAACACTTAGTAACCAAATTATAATGAGAATAAATGGTAAAGCCTTAAAGTAATTGGGAAAATCCTTTTCAAACAATCAATATTGGCATACAAACCTAATATTACGAATTTAGAGAATTGTAATGAAATTCTACTGAGAAATCTTGAACTAAGTAAAATAATGAGACCAAATACAACTATGACTACTCATATTGATGACTTTTACAAAATAATTTATCACATGTACAAGAACATTGGATATAGAAGGTGTGTTGTAAAAGCTACCAACCCTATGTTAATTTCAAACAAACATCAATGGGGCTAGAATCACAGTCTGAAAGAAAATTACATTTAATTAATCAAGGATGAGTACGTCCCTGCTCGGCGGGGAGCGATAACTGTATGATACACCGACTAAAATTTAGGGTTTCATAATATAAAACAAAGTTCAAAGTAAAATCCCATCTTACAGGAGTTTCTGAGGCCATGAGGCCATAATATATATATATATATGTGTGTTAAAAAAAAAAAAAACATTTTCTCTGGAACCTGACTCTCGAATAATAACTCAAATGAAATAACATAAAGTTTCGATCTGCATCATAAGGATTGAAGTTCAATATTTGAGAACTTGATATTTGCAGGATAGAAAAGGGCTTATGCAATATAAACTAGAATGTTGTCCACACTTGTAATGATAAGTTTGAGGAGGATTAGAGTGAAGTAATGATTCCAAAGTTATATATAAATAAGGAAGTGAGACTTCGCATGAATCGTTACCTAGGAGTAGTGTTGAACAACCATGGGTTTCATAATATAAAACAAAGTTCAAAGTAAAATCCCATCTTACAGGAGTTTCTGAGGCCATGAGGCCATAATAACCTGATATATATATATGTGTGTTTAAAAAAAAAAAACATTTTCTCTGGAACCTGACTCTCGAATAATAACTCAAATGAAATAACATAAAGTTTCGATCTGCATCATAAGGATTGAAGTTTAATATTTGAGAACTTGATATTTGCAAGATAGAAAAGGGCTTATGCAATATAAACTAGAATGTTGTCCACACTTGTAATGATAAGTTGGAGGAGGATTAGAGTGAAGTAATGATTCCAAAGTTATATATAAATAAGGAAGTGAGACTTCGCATGAATCGTTACCTAGGAGTAGTGTTGAACAACCATGGGTTTCATAATATAAAACAAAGTTCAAAGTAAAATCCCATCTTACAGGAGTTTCTGAGGCCATGAGGCCATAATAACCTGATATATATATATGTGTGTTTTAAAAAAAAAAACATTTTCTCTGGAACCTGACTCTCGAATAATAACTCAAATGAAATAACATAAAGTTTCGATCTGCATCATAAGGATTGAAGTTTAATATTTGAGAACTTGATATTTGCAAGATAGAAAAGGGCTTATGCAATATAAACTAGAATGTTGTCCACACTTGTAATGATAAGTTGGAGGAGGATTAGAGTGAAGTAATGATTCCAAAGTTATATATAAATAAGGAAGTGAGACTTCGCATGAATCGTTACCTAGGAGTAGTGTTGAACAACCATAACTTAGTAGAAACCCTGCAAGAGAAATTCCAAGGGATTCATTAGTTTAACCAATAAGGAAAAACATGGGTTACCAAAAATGAATGCTTGATAAACTGAATTCACGATGACTATACTTACCATGGCACTAGACTTGGTTCTGAACTAGTTTTCACTCAAAACCCAAAAATTCCAAGTGACAAATTACCTTACAGTTGTAGTTGCTACAACACCCTCCAAACTTTTGGCTTGCACTCAAATTTCATAGCCTTCCTTGGTCTTTTCCTTGCTTGTTACAAACACTCAAGCTCATCCCATCAGCTTTCTTGAAGTTCTTTGACCCCTTTTGCTTGTTGGATTACTTTTCTTTTTTTGGCATGTTTGACTGTTATATAGCATTTGTAGCCTTTTCTGGTGGTTTTCGAGGTCAGTTTTTGTGTAAATGATTTTTCCTAACCATTTAAACATATGTCGCAATCATACACAAAGGCATGAATGTTGTTGCACAAGTGTCATCACAATCGTCCAAAGGTCTATATTAAGTGTCGAACTTGTCACATCTTGTCATGAGACAGTCACATAGAGGGGAATGATTTGTTTGTTTGTTCTGGTGATATATGTTGTCATGTTGTCAAAGTAATCTAATTGTGTGATCACAAAGTCAAGTTCATCACAAATCCAATTCCCTCCCCACACAACCATTTTCAGAAAATATTTTTGATCGAGCAACTTAGCGTCACCGGGCCCTAACTGAGCTACGCACTGTGTAGTCTCAACCCCCATTAATGTGACCTTGCTTCCTAGAAATACGCAGTTGATCCAGGTGGCTCCATAGACACACATGAGACAAAGAGGGCTTGTGGAAGCTAAAAAGAAAAATTGATGAGAAGGCTTTTGAACTAGGACTATAGCATAGATCTTGTCGTCCTGATTGCAACGATGTGAATGGTTCACCAATCTGAGCTCATATGAGGGAGAACAAGCTAGTCAAAGTTTTGGTCAAAGTTGGATTGTGGGATAGGTTTAAGTGTCCTACAAATTGACCGACTACAGGGCATGAAACCTAGCTCCCGAAAGCAGAGAAAATTTGTTGAATTGTTAATTTGGCTAATATCCCCTATATTAGAAAAATTCGAAATAAATGTGGTTGTTAAACAAAAAAATAAAAGATATATATGTTATAAGGTGTGGGGCCATGACCCTCGCCACCTCCCTTCCTCACTGCATATAATTACCATATAAAAAGAAAAATTTTGGGTCACCAGCCATTACTCTGCCAAACCCCAACAACCAACCTTTATAACAAAAAATTAATATTAAAAAAAGTGGGTCAACAGGCCATGACCCTTGTCGACCCTCCAACCTCCAACCCACATATATATTGTACCATATATTTGGGCGTTGGGCGGGCCACCTCCGGTGGACCTGGCGCATGCCCCACCTATTAGAAACAAATAAGGACCATGCTATTTGGGCCAACGGGAATCGAACCCACCCGGCCCACTCCATGGGCGGCCCAACCCACACTCTAAAGAAAACGTCTACAGGTTCCAAAGTTAATGCAACCACCATCATTTAATATAACAACAGATGCACCATAAAACGAGATTGTTCAGATGCGCTGCAGAGACTAAGGGACAAGCTGCCCAATGCAGACCCGACCCTAAAAATATTAATTCGATTTCAAAATAAAACTAGTGTGCGTTAATATGGAGGGGTCTAGGTTTGACCACCTAACCTCCTCCTTATAATTCGGGATCCTTACCAATTTACCCAGCTGACCTCATTGAAATATTTTCCCACCAAAAATCTATATAAACCCAACATTTTCTCATTGCACGAAGGCCAAGGTGTGGCACGGAAACTGAGAAACATACTTTTTAATTAATTGCAGGTGGAACCATGAGCCTAGAGAAGAGGTAGGCAGAACTATGACTGGGAGAAATTCTTAGGAGGGTGAAATTTTTGTAGTGTCCAAATTGGACATACTTTATGTTGATCTTGCACCTTGCAGTGACATGAACCTCATGGCGTAGTCAGTTTCCTGATCTGAGCAGTAGACCTGCAGATGACTCGAATGAGGGAATCTTTGAGGAATCTAGGGGGAATCTAAAATATTCCTTAAGCCCCAAATTTTCATTTTCTCGAAATTTAGAAATTTGATAGTCAATTTTTCACTATTCGATGCCGTGAATTTGATGGTGCAATAAGATTCTCCATTTGATAATTTTATTTTTCGGCCACTTTTCAAAGTGGAGTGCAAGTGTCAGCATCCATGTGTGAGCAGTTACTTCCATGAGATTCAATGCCGCGAGATTGATGGTACAACCAGCTTCAAGAATTTGACATCCTCTTCTTTAGATGGCCTTAGGATGTGAGGTATATGCAGTGTTTTCATGCACTTCTTTTTACTATGAGATGCATTGTGCTGCATAGATCCCTATTTGATGTTTGATGTAGGATCTTGTTTCTTACTTGTCTCATGATTCCTGCTTGATGTGATGCATAATCATTTGTGGGATGTACTTGTTGTCATGATTCGTCATGTTTTGTTTGAGATCTCTTTGTCGTTATGTTGATAGGATACTCATGTGTCGCCATGTCTGATTGCATTGAGATCCCTTTTATGTCACGTTCGCAGGATGTTCATTATCATCATGTATGAGTTCATGTCATACGGATAGGAGTCCTTTTTGAGGGAGAGTTCATGTAGCGGAACATCTCTTGGAGCCACTCTTGTGTGAGGGAATTTTCCTTGTATGATAGTGATGTCACCACCTATGTACATCATCACTATTGACAACACTTAATGCAACAACCTACACCATCTTGACACTGGGGCCCGAGGACATAGTCCCTCCTGGATGAATTCTGTTATCAACGTCTTGTTATTTTAAGTTGTTGATTATTGTCATGTTCCTTTTTCATTATAGCATGCATTTATGTTCCTTTATGCTATTTTAAATGCAATTCTAATCACATCATGAAAGCAAAAGATCTTGGTTAAATATGAGAGCTGAGTCAACTCGGATCGAGTTTGGTATTAGAGCAGTCTCTACATGGATTTGGATTGCAATCGTGAACAATGGAACATGAAACGACAAAGGATGAAAAAGAAATGTATGAGACCATGCTCAAAAATTTGCCAAAGAGTAGAAATAATGTATGAAACTCTACGAAAAGAGCCAGAGGAAAAGGAGCGATTGCAGCTTCAGTTGCAAGCCATGGAAGAGGTCTTGGAAGAACTAAAGCACAACAACCAAAGTATTCAAATAGGTAACACTGAATTGAAGATGCTTTTACATGAAGACAAAGAGGAGAAACATAGTTTACTACGACAGCTGCAAGCAAAGGACGAGGCCTTGGAAAAGCTGCAACGTGACCCATGTGAGGTAAAAAGTAGTTCTCTGAATTCATGTATGTGTCCTGATGATGATTTCACTATTTTTGAAAATCATACCATAGGAATTTGTTCGGAACTGTTGAAGAAAATGGGGTATGAAGGGAAAGGCTTGGGCATTAATGGCCAAGGCATTGTCAACCCCATCAAAGTAGAATAATTACCCTGTCAGGCAGGACTTGGGTATGTTAGAAAGGATGTTTGGGAATACACTAAGACAGCTAGCAAACCAACAACGACAGATGATGAGAAGCCCTCATCAGTTCTTTCCAAATTGATAGAGTAGGTAAAAGATGATGATTTCCTTTTGGTTTTGTCTTCACATAGTCTGATTTCTATTGGAGATGTTGAGATACCAATTACAGGGACAAACATGAGGTTCCTCATCAGGATGGGGTGCAAGGAGGAAAAAGAAATTGGTGTTAATAACCAAGGCATAACTCAACCTTTGGAGGTTTTTCATAAACATTGATTTGCAGGCTTGGGATACACCGGAGGAGAATGCTCGAAGGTTTCAGATTCTTCCGAGACATTGTTGAAATTATAGAGGAAAGAGAATGATGGGAACACATCCCCATCATCCCATGGTAGTGCCCATTGCAGCAAAAGAGCTGAGGCAAGCTCTCATCACCATACTTACACCAGATACAAGAAGGAAAGGTATAATCACTTTCGACACTCGAATGTTCATTTTAATTATAATCATGTTGTTAATGATGAGTGTAAAACATGGAATAATTTTTTTTTTACCTTTTGTGGATTATATAACCATACATTTTCTAAGTGTTGGAAAAGAATAGCAGCACAAACAAAGAAGAGGCATGAAAGACCCTCTCAACAACAGGTAAAGAAACATGTTAAGTAGATCTGGAGGAAGAAGATGTACTGCAGGCATTGCAACAGAGGTGGCCATCAAAGAGCCACTTGTTGGGGGGCTCCATCCAGAGCATCACCTTACATACAAAATGCTAGTGCATGAACTAGGTGAAACAATTGTTCGGCAAGCAAAACCACCACAGGGAGGTGACCCATTCACCTTGATAAGAGAAAAATGGTTTCTAGATATGTTAGCTTGTCATGGTTGTGATTTTGTAAATATTTTGTTTCATTTTGAGATGTAAAAGTGATGATGTGTGTTCCATCACTTGTTAAGCAACAATGATTTATGGTCTTATTTTGAGTTTCCTAATAAATTGTAAAAGTGATGACATGTTTCCATCACTTGTTAAGCAACAATGATGTCTAATCTTATTTTCGGTTGCATTTTACACTATGAAAGTGATGTTGTGTTTCCATCACTTGTCAAAGCAAAAATAATGTTTGGCCTTATCTTTGTAAATCATATGTTGCAGTGATGATGTGTTTTCCATCACTTGTTGGAGCATAATGATATGTTGGCCTTGTTTCCGTAGATGGGGTATTGTGTCCATCTTGATGTAGACTTGACCACTGAGTATGTGTTATAAACTCATGGAAAGTATGGGATTCTTGGGTTATTAGCTGGTCATGAAAGTCAAGCATGTAATATTCAAAATTATGTACTACAAGTTGCAGAGGTTGCAGGTGTCGGCACATCACTAAAGGCTCTAAAGAACAAAGGTGAAGGAGATGGAAGCGAGACCTCTTTCAGGACACCTGTGATGCAAATAAGGTACAAAGAAGTTGGAGGTTATTTTCCATGCTTTTGGAGGACCAAAAGCTCCTCAGTGGAGAAGATTGATCCAGGTGGCTACAAAGACACACACAAGGCAAAGAGGGCTTATGGAAGCTCAGTAATCAAAGTGATCAAAATTCTTTCGGACAAAGACTACATGATAGCTCTTGTCGTCCTGATCACAATGGTGCAAATGGTTCATGAATCTGAGCTCATATGATGGAGAACGAGCTAGTCAAAGTTTTGGTCAAAGTTGGATTATGGGCAAAGTTTAAGTGTCCTTCAAATTGATGGACCCGAGGGCATGAAACCTAGCTCCCAAAAACAGGAAAAATTGTTGGATCGTTAATTTTTATAATATCCCCTATATTAAACAAATTTCAAAAAATGCGTTTGTTCAACAATTTTTTAAAAAAAATATATGTTATGAGTTGGCGGTCCATGACCCCCACCACCTTCCTTCCCAACCACATATAATTACCATATAAAAACAAAAATTTTGGTTTCGTTGTCATTACCCCGCTGAACCCCCAATGGCCAACCTTTATAACAAAAAATTAATATTTAAAAAAGTGGGTCGACGGGCCATGACCCTCGTTGACCCTCCAACCTCCAACCCATATATATATTGTACCATATATTTGGGCGGTGGGTGGGCCACCTCTGGTGGACCCGACCCATGTCCCACCCATCAAAAAAAAATAATGACCATGCTATTTGGGCTGGTGAGAATCAAACCTGCCTGGAAATGTGGCCGACCCGCTCCACGGGCGGCCTAACCCACACTGCAAAGCAAACCTTCACAGGTTCCAAAGTTAATGCAACCACCAATATTTAATACAACAACAAATGCGCCATAAAACTGGACCATTCGAATGTGCTGTGGAGACTAAGGGGTGGGCCGCCCAATGTGGACCCGACCCCAAAAATATTAGTTCGGTTTCAAAATAAAACTAATGTGTGTTAATATGGACGGGTCAGGGTTTGACCACCCGACCTCCTCCTTATAATTCAGGATCCTTACTAATCTACCCAACTGACCTCATTGAAATATTCGCCCACCAAAAATTTATATAAACCCATCATTTGCTCATTACATGAAGGCTAAGGCATCACACGGAAACTAAGACAAATAATTTTTAATCAATTGTAGTTGGAACCGTGAGCCCAGAGAAGAGGCAAACAGGACCATGATTTGGCAAAATTCTTAGGAGGGTGAAATTTTTGCAGTGTCCAAATTGGACATATTTTATGTTGATCTTACACCTCTCATCGAAACGAACCAGATGACATAGTTAGCTTCTTGATTTGAGCAGTAGATCTTTAGATGACCTAGAAGAGGGAATGCCTAAGAAATTTAGGGGGAATCTAAAAGATTCCTTAAGACCCAGAGTTTCATTTTCTCAGAATTCAGAAATTTGATAGTCAATTTTTCACTATTCGATGCCATGAATATGATGGTACAATAAGATTCTCCATTCGATAATTCTATTTTTCGGCCACTTTTCAAAGTGGAGTTGTCAGAATCGATGTGTGAGCAGTCACTTCCATGAGATTCGACGTCGTGGGATTGATGGTACAACCAGCTTTACCAGTTTGACATCCTCTTTATTAGATGACCTCAGGGTCTGAGGTATATGCAATGTGTTCATGTACTTATTTTTGCTATGTGATGCATTGTGCTACACAGATCCCTATTTTATGTTTGATGTGGGATCTTATTTCTTACTTGTCTCATGATTCTTACTTGATGTGATGCGGAATCATTTGTGGGATGTACCTATTGTCATGATTAGTCATGTTTTGTTTGAGATCTCTTTGTCATTATGTTGATAGGATACTCATGCGTCACCATGTATGATTGCACTAAGATCCCTCTTATGCCATGTTGGTGGGATGTTCATTATCATCATGCATGAGTTTATGCCATACTGACAGGAGTCCTTTTTGACTGAGATTTCCTATAGTGGAACATCTCTTGGAGCCACTCCTGCGTGAGGAAATTTTCCTTGTATGATAGCAACATCACCACCTATGTACATCATCACTATTGACAACACTTAATGTAGTGGCCTACACCATCTTAACACTGGGGCCCAGAGACGTAGTCCCTCCTGGACGAACTCCATTATCAATGTCTTGTTATTTTGTGTTGCTCATTCTTGTCGTGTTCCTTTTACATTACAACATGAATTTATGTTCATTTATGATATTTTAAATGCAATTCTAATCACATCATGAAAGTAAAAGATCTTAGTTAAATCCAACAGCTGATTCAACTTAGATCAATAGTGCACAGTCATTTTCCTCTAGGGGTGTTTTTCTACTCAATTCTAGAGCCCAACAGCCTCCCTTGAACTCTAGAATTGCGTAGTTGTGACTCCCTGTATTCCTTGAACTACGCACATCGCACCTTCAGTCGTCAAGATTTTTCATTTCCTGTTAGAAATACACAATGTGATGAGAGCCCATCCTTCCTTGGCCTCCAAAAATGCGTCGAGTCTTCCTCCAGCGCTCTTCCCTCAGCCGAAGCTCGTTGCCACCAAAAGTTGCATATATTTCCCCTTCAGGCCTCTTTGCTACACAGTCCCCCCTCACCTCTTGCAACTACACAATTTGTACTCCTAGGGTCCCTTCCTATAGCAGTCTTTCTACGGTTTAACTATGCAATCCTGAACCTCTATGGGAACTACACATTTTTCCTCCTCAGTGAGGATTGTGCAAAAGCATTCCTCAATCAAGCTTGAGTTGCGATCTACATTGTCTTAGTGATCAAGCTCTCTCCTTGTCAGTTGGAATTACACAATGCACAGTTACTAAGCCCTTCCTCCCAGTCTGTGACATGTCTTAGGCTCAGTTCATGGTTAATAATGTATCATATTAAACTAAGGAGTTTTCAGATTGATGTCATCCTGTCATGAGTAAATTGCAGGAACATGTACACTATCAATTCATGGTGGGATGATGAAGAAGGAGAGGGAGGGAAGAATGCCTAAAGACTCACTTGTAGCTACCATTACGAGTTGATCTATCAAGAGTAATCAAAGGGACACAAGTTTGCAACAACCTTCCAGGACCAAAAGATCATTGAATACCCCACATCACCAAGCTATGTAGAGGAGAAGAGAAAGCAAATCCAAGAACACATCTAACACTCAGTAGTAACAATGACTTGAAATTCATTAGGGGAGTTTTGAGGTCTAAAATGGGCCTGCTAAGGAAATTATAAATAATAGTGGAAATAATAAAATAAGATTATATTACATCATGAAATTTTAGAGGGAAAAAAGAAAAAACTGTTTTTTCAACTCGTATTTTCAACCTATCTCCCAATGGGTTTACTCTAATTTTGAGTGGAAACACTCATTCGATGAGATATTTTATTCCGCATCCAAGAAGTACCCATGTTGCATACTTTTGATGGACCCTTCTACATTAAAAATAAGAAATACATGCAAAATGTGATTGCAATCACATTTTTTATTTTTTTATTTTTTTTATTATCTATTTTTCATTTTTCATGTAGCAAGGTCCATCAAAAGTATGAAACATGGGTACTCCTTGGATGATGAATTAAATTTTGCATCCAATGATTACTCCCACTCAAAATTTGAGTTAAACCTTAGGGAGATAAGTTGAAAATACGAGCTGAGAAAGAAGTTTTATTATTTTATTATTTTTTAATATTTTTACCTTTTTAATCCAAAGAAAGGTGAATCATCCCATATGGTTGACATCATCATCCTGAATGCTATTGGTTCTTATAAATTTTATTTTGGTTTTACATTTTTCTTAAGAGGCACATTTTAGACCTCAAAAATCCCCTAATGGCCACATCATCAATGCAATCCATGTTAGCAGTGTAATGTCAATTCATCTCATGAGTTGTCATATACCACAACACTAGTGTGGACCATGTATATGGTAATCAAATGTATTGTAAGGTGGAAGTCCACAGGACACACATGAATATGAAGAGTCATGTAAGTTGAAAATTCATAGGAAGTTGAACAGTCATGAGGGTAGTCAAACAGTCACAAGGGGGAAGCATCACACCTTGGTTATATATAGCCCCTTATTATATGAGCAAAGGACGTTTCACCTTGGCTCCTATGGAAAGGATTTAGAGAGATAATCTAGCTCTCTAAGGAGTAAGGAGTGGCTCCAATGTTTCACTACTGTGGCTAGTGATGTACAATGTAAATATGTGTGTTGGAACTTTTTCTTAATAAAAAAAGCCTTTTAAGGCCAACACGTTCTTCATGCATGGACTATGAATTGTTGTAAGACTATTATGTGGACATTTAGGTTTCATGTTTTCTTTCATGCATATTAAGATAGTTGAAATATTTCAGTTATTTTAGTTCTCATCTTGTTGGGAAAGTGTTGTAATGTTTGTTATCATTTTCTCATCCTTGCGGACTATTCCATAGGACACTAGAGAAATGTTTCCCTTTTTATTGGTCATAACGACCATCAAATCCACCATGGAATATTCTAATGGATGTTGGATAGTTCCTTTTGGTTCATGTGTGTCTCTTCGAGGGTGGTAATATTACCTTTCACTTAGGGGCTCACTTTTCTCTCCCCCTTTGTAGTAGAAGAACCTTGACACAGTTGCACTACACACTCACCAGGCACACTCCCCTTACTTTTCAAAGATACCATTGCATCACTCTCTTGTGCTAATAGTTAGAGCCTAGGAGAATCTTTAAGGATTTGGCAACCAAGCCTTTATACCATATGGGACTCCTACACCAAATGGTTTGAGGTTTTATTGGGACTTCGTATCGGAGGAGATCCCCTAAATGTTGGTGTGTCCAACACTATCAATGTTTATGGCACTAGAAGGAGGCCTACTATTATTTTATGGCTGATACACCCACCGACCCCACTAATCCATCTTCACATCAAGGCATCAACATTCACTCCATCTCCTCTACTCGTACTTCTGAAGATGGTGACTCCTCCCATCCCTAGCTTGAATGTGAAATCCCATACGATTAACTTCAGGTTGTCTGACCCATCACCCATTAGTTTGCAAAAGTTTGTGGGTTGATTTCGAGAGTAATCAGCCTTCCATATTCTCAAAAGAAGAACAAGACCACTGCCATAGTAATATTAGTCTCGTCCATTGAAGAATTGGTTCTTTCCACTCTTTAAGAATTAGCATATGTTGTGGAAAGGGAAGAAGAACCTCTACTCTTTTAAGGAAGTAATAGAGGCAACCCCTTACTCTCGGGTTCAACTTTTGACAGGACAGGTGAAGAAGAAGAGGAAGAGGAACCATTAGATTCAGAAAAGGAAGAGGAGGATGAAAAAGAGGAAAAAATGTTAGAGAAAAATCTGGACTAGATGATGCACGGCCCACTAGTACTTATGGGAGTCCGGCACAAGATTCTGAGGCATGTGAAGAAGCTCTTGATGAAGTATGACCCTAAAAAGATAGTGAAGGTTGAATATCACTTAGAAACATTTTACCTACATGTACAAACACTTGAGGTACATTACGATGTTGTTGTATGAAATGTTTTTCCATGTACCTTGGATGGTAGAGTAGTTGTATGGTACTAAAGCCTTCCTCCAAACTCCATCTAGAATTGGAGGGGATTCAAAAAGATCTTTCTTGGAAAATTAACTGAGGACAAGACCCCTGCAATGTTATTAAAGGAGTTGGGTAATCTAAAGATGGAGCAGAAGGAAAAAGCTAAGGATTTCAATAAGAGGTTCCATCAGATCTTGAACAAATTTTCAGACAACACAAAACCTCATGACTCCATGACCATATATTACTACACTTCTACCTTTCCAACAAATATTGTGCAATTTGTGAAGCAAACTGTGAGGCAGATATTGATTGAAAACTATGAAGAGGCTTTCACCGTTGAGAAGGACTTGCGCTCTATTGCAGTTTTCATAGATTATGAATCAAGAAAAAACTCCAAGGACATGGTTAAGAGGTCTCAAGCCTCCGTGAGCAAGGATAAAGAGAAAGAACCGAGTGATCTTGAAAGCTTGACTTAGCTCATGAAGTTCCTAACCACTGAAATGGAGGAACTCAAACAAATGACAAGTGACACTAGTGTGAGAAGGAAGTCCCCCAAGTTCTTGTACAAAAGGAATTTAGCTTTTAGCAGTAGCAACAATCAGCCGACAAAATCTGCACAGAGTTCCAATGTTGTCTTGAATATTGAAAAAAATGGTACATATTCATATTGCACATTTCGTAATGAGCATCATTCATAGAAGAAGTGCCCACAATGGAACCAACTCATGAGTAGAATGGCTACGCAGGTTGTTGACTCAGTCATGGTTAAGAGAAGGTTTAGCCTAATGAATATAAGAAAGAAGTTGCTACAACTGACGAAGCTCCAAGCATTGGGCGGGTAGTAAACATGTATCATTACATTCTTGTAGCCTAACATAGTATTTCCGATAGGTAGCCTTTGAGTGATGGTTCGACCTAGAAATAGAGCAACTGATATAACTTAAGAAGCCAAGGGACGATGACTATGATTGAGGTGTTAAAACAAAAATTCAAAGATTTTTTTTTAAGGAAACTCAATCATCCAACTAAATTAGTGCAGAACAGTCAGAGCAAGTCCAGGAAAGTAGTCTCCATGAAAATTATTTTCGACAGCAGTAAGGACAAAACCATCCCTCTGGAAACCACAAACCAAGTTCCATCCTCGAACACATTAGTTAGTCTACCTATTGTGGCTTATAACGTTTTATATTGTTGGCATTATGACATAGGATTGGCACTATGGCATAGGTGTTGTCCATGATTGCAACTCACTCGGAAAATAACTTAGATGATAGTTCAGGCTAACAAGCTCTCAGAATAAAGGAAAAGGAGGTATACGTAGATTCCCATTGACCAAGCCAGGTATACACATGGATTCATAGACCAAAAGGTGAATATGCGTATACACACACTTTCATGCACATAAAAGCGCGTACAGTTTGCAAATCTTAGTTTTTGGTCCTTGGTATTTGGACCTATGGTTTTGGACCATGGTATCTCGTCCGAAGAGGTGAACCCAGGTATTTGGACCTAGGTATTAGTTCTAAGTGGTTTTGGACCATAATATTGAGTAAGGCCTAAGACTATAAAAGGGGAAGGAGATCATTAGGCAAGGGCACTCAAGGATTGAATATCTTATGAAGAGCAAGATCTAGAATACTGGTCATGGGTTATGGTGCATAGTTGGATCTGAATCAAGGAGGAACCTGAGCACTAGAAGAAGGATAAGTTCTATTAATGGGTCAACATCTTAAGACTTGAAGAGAAGTATCTTTGTGTGATTTTTATCTGTTATACTCAATGCATGACTTGATCTATAAATCTGATGATTTGGGTATAATTCATGTCTGAATAGTTGAAAAGGTTAAATTATCTTTTATAGATCTGTACGCAGGGTCAGCATAGCAAAGGCACGTATACACGCTAGTTCGGTAATTCAAAATGGCGTATACATAGGCTTTCCTTAATATAAAAGCATATGCATGTAGTTTCTACATATTGAAGTAGCGTACGTCTCATAAAATATGTTTTAGCTACTTTTGTTTATTGTTGCAGTGTTCTGTGTTCAGGATTTGTTTCTGGTTACTGTTACTGTATTTTGGTTATAGCGTTCAGAGAAGTGATTGTTTGAATAAGTTTTGGTTGATGCAAATATATTTGATGTTTGATTGATGTTAATGATGGTTCCAGTCTAAAAATTTATGGAACGTGGTCCCTATAAGGAAGGAGAAGGTTGTAGCCTTTTGTAGGTCAACATCTACATACTAATACATCAGCTAATACAAGAGCTAAGGGGGTTGTAGCTCCCTTCCAGGAGAAGCTGGAGAATGAGAGAAGGTTGTAGCCTTCTACAGGTAGAAGCCTGCGTACTGGTATAAGACTGCACAAGTACAAAAATATTGTAAAAAGAAGTTTCTAATTAAAAGAAGATAGAGAGAAATTGCAGCAGGTCGTTTTCACCCACATTGGGTTTCCACCTTATATATTGTGTTCATGTGTGTGATTGCCTATACTATTTACTACACTTGATTACTATTTTATGGTTTTGATACACAGATTAAGATCAACTAAATAAATTATAAGTTTGTAAGATATACACAATTTTCTCTAAACGCAGTTGCGACGTACATTGGATTAACAGAAGTAGCGTATATCAATCTGTTTATGGAAATGAAAAATTGTTAAATTTCTAATACTCATTCAACCCCCCCCCCCCCCCCCCCCCTCAGTATTATTTCCAATAATTGGTATTAGAGCAGGTCCTTTAGAAGAAGCTTGATCACTTGAAGTAAGATCTATCATCACGAGCAACTACAAAAAAGAGGCATCCATTAGGCCACCAATTTTTGATGGGAGTAAATTCATCTATTGGAAGGTAAGAACCACAACCTATCTTCAATCTCTTGGAATAGAATTTTGGGATATCGTGGAAGGAGGATACACATTTCCAGCAGCAACTCCTACAGATATTATAGGTAAAAAGCCATATGAAACAAATGCAAAGGCTATCAATACTCTATTGGGGAGTATATCACAATTAGAATTCGTCAAGGTTATGCAGCTCAAAACCACCAAAGAATCTTGGGACAAGATCATTCTAAGTTATGAAGAAGATGATCAGGGAAAATGTGCAAAACTACAATCTCTCAGAATTCAATATGAAACTCTCAAAATGCACAATGATGAAAGTGTAGCTAATTATTTGCTATGCACAGATGAGATTGCTAATCGCATGAAAAACTTGGGTGAAGAGATAAAAGAAGTTACTTTAGTTGAAAAGGTTCTAAGATCCTTGTCCTCTAAGTTTGAATCAAAAGTTTCTGTTATAGAAGAAAAGCAGAATCTTCAAAGTATTACTATGTCACAACTACACGGAATCCTAAATGCATTAGAAATGAGAAAAGGGGGTCCATCAGACATGAGCGAAGCCACATTCAAAGCTTCAGGAAAGGGAGAATACAATGAGTCAGGAAATAAGTTAGAAGGAGAGGAAGAATCAAATTGTGTCAAGAACCTTCAACAAGGTTTTGGAAGATTCAGAGGTAAGTTACCTTTAAAATGCTTTGCTTGTGGAAGAGTTAGTCACTATGCAGCCAAATGTCCTCATAAAGATAAGCTTGATAAAGGTAAGGAAACAATTATATGGAATAGAAAACATAGCGTAAGTAAGAACAACTATTATACACATGAAGACAGTGATGGATTTTCAAATAGTGATGAAGATGAAGATGATAATGATTATAGACTTTTGATGGCTTTTGAAGATGATGATTTCTTGGATGCTATAGATGAAAATGATCTCTATGAAGAAATTTCCAAACTTAAAATTTGTTTAGAAGAAAGGAGTATGATTATAGATACTCTGACATTCCAACTTTCTGAAAGGGAAAAACACAATGAAAAGTTAGAATGTGAAATTGTGGGACTTAGAAAAGATATTGAGAAAACAAAAGCTCTTAATCTTATATTTTCTAAAGGATCTGAAACTTTAGATGAGATTATCAAAGTGCAGCATTCTCCTCTAATAAAGACAGGTCTTGGATATACTGAAGAAGCATCTCAAGCATAGAAGCCATACACCTCCAAAAGTTATCTTGATGCAGCAAGGAGAAGTGAATAGGTTGAAAATCATCAGCGAAGGCATAAAGAGGATCACCAGATAAATTGGGGTCAATCTACTTCAATGATGAACAAAAGCTACAACCAACCATAGGTAAATAATTCCCAATTTGCTTCAAGAATGAATGTCAATGGAAACTACAATCACCTGGTTAGTAGATTTGATAATCGTAGGAATTTCTTTAATGGCCAATGTTTCTCATGTCATATCATTGAACAAAAAGCTACTTAATGTGTTGCCTACAAGACCATCATGACTAGAGAAGCACGAAATCAAAGGAGTGTGACTGGGATCATGATGAAGACCTACAATAACTTTTCTGCTCTTGAAAATGAAATAGAATGCTCTATTTGTAACAACTTCGATCATGAAGTTTCTGAATGCAGGAGTAAGTTTCAGCAAACTTCTTAGAAGGAGCAAGCTTCATTGGGTCCCAAAACATAGAGAAAGAAAGAACCGCAAACATAAATATTTGGTATAGCCTTATATGCAGAAGGACAGGAAAATCAATAGTACATCGACAGTGGATGCTCAAAACATATGACAGGTGATAAAGAAAAACTTCAGTCATATAGTACCTTAGAAAAGGAAAGGAAGGTCTCATTTGGAAATGACACCCCTGCACTCATAAAAGGTAAAGGCTCTGTTCTTTTAAAAGAAAAGGTCAAAGCTGGAAATGTTATGTATGTTGATGGTTTTAAGCATAATCTATTGAGCATTAGTAAAATGTGTGATCAAGGAAATGAGGTTGTATTTCGATCAAATGGTTGTATTGTTCATGAGCTTGACACAGGAGAAACAGTGATCAAAAGCATAAGAAGTCCAAATAATTTATACATACTCAAGGAGGACACCAACAATGCTATCTAAGAAAAAATGATGAACACTGGCTATGGCACAAAAGATTGGGGCATCTAAGCTTCCCTTAGATAAGGAAAGCATGCAAATATTAGGTTGTTCATGATCTTCTGGACATTAGAAATCCAGACAATACTATATGCAAACCATGTTAGTTTGGTAAGCAAACTAGAACACATTTCCCTTAGAAGGAAGGATCATCTAGTAAGCCACATGAACTTGTCCATACTGATTTATGTGGTCCATCAAGGAAAAAGTCACCTCGTGGAGAAGAATACTTTATATTTTTCATTGACGAATTTTCTAGGATGTGTTGGATAGGACTTTTGAAGCATAAAGATGAAGCTTTCGATAAGTTCAAAGCTTTCAAAGCCTTGGTTGAAAATGAATCAAATTGCAAAATCAAATGCCTCAGCTCTAATCGAGGAGGGGAATTTACCTCCTATGAATTTTTTGACTTTTGTGAAGAACATGGAATAAGAAGGGAATTATCTACTGCAATGACTCCTTAGCAAAATGGAGTGGTGGAAAGGATGAATAGAACGGTTCAACAAATGGTTCATGCTATGCTTTATGAGTCTGGAACTCCTACAACCTTCTGGGGTGAAGCTGCATTTGCTATCGTTACTATTCTCAACAAAACAAATGTCTGGGTAAACAACACTCAAAATCCTCATGAACTTTGGTATGTTAAGACTCCTACTATAAAATACTTCAAACTTTTTGGAAGAAAATGTTACATCAAAAGGACTGACGAAAAGCTTGGCAAGTTTGAACCTAGAGCAGATGAAGGCATTCTCCTTGATTACTCTTCTCAAAGTAAAGGATATAAGTGTTACAATAAAAGACTTGGAAAAATTGTTGAAAGTTTTGATGTGGTGGTCGATGAAGCAAGCAACAATCCAAAGTAGATAAAAACTAAATATTTTGAAGATGATGAGGACTATCCTTCAGCATCAAATCAAACTAACACTAAAGAAGAAACTTATGAGGCACCACAGGAACAAATAAGGGTAGAAGAAAGGACTCCATCCATATATGTCTAGAAGAACCATCCAGAGACTCAAATTTGGGGCAGAAAGAGGCAGGTGTACAAACAAGAAGATCTATTATAGGAGCTTCAAGCTATCTAGAATTTCTCTCCTCTGTCGAACCATGAAACATAAGTGAAGCATGCAAAGATGAATGCTGGGTCAAGGCCATGAATGAGGAACTTGAGAAAATTGAAAAAAGTAACTCTTGGGAATTGGTTCCTAGACCTAATGATAAGAGTGTCATAGGGACCAAATGGATATTTAAAAACAAGTTGAATGAAAATGGAGATGTTATTAGAAACAAGGCCAGACTTGTTTGTAAAGGGTATGCTCAACAAGAAGGTATAGACTTTGAAGAAAATTTTGCACTCATTTCCAGACTTGAAGGCATAACAATCTTCCTTTCTCTTTCTAGTTTTCAGAAGTTCAAAGTATTTGAAATGGATGTGAAACCTTCCTTTCTAAATGGAGACTTAGAAGAAGAAGTGTATATTGAGCAACCAAATGGATTTATCCTTGGAAATGATCCAAAAATTGTATGCAGACTCAAAAAGGCTCTCTATGGTCTTAAACAGGCTCCAAGGGCTTGGTATTATCGTCTGGACAAATACCTCCATCAACAAGGTTTTTCAAAAGGATCAGCAGATAGCAATCTATATATAGAAATTTACAATGATAAATTGCTAATACTTGTTGTGTATGTTGATGATATCATCTTGGGTAGCATTGAAGAAGCTGTGAGTCAAAACATTGCCTTGGTTATGAATAAATAATTTGAAATGTCCCTGCTAGGTGAGCTCACATATTTTCTTGGTTTACAAGTCCAACAAAACAAAGATGGTATCTTTCTATCACAAACCAAGTACCTTAAGCAAATCTTGAAGAAATATGGCATGGAAGATTCGAAACCAATATGTACCCCTAGGGTAACAAGATGCAGCCTTAGCACAAATGATGAATCAATAGCAATACATCAACCAACCTATAGATCCATGATTAGTAGTTTTCTCTATTTGACAGGTACCCGACCAGACATCATGCATGCAGTGGGAATAGTTGGAAGATTCTAGGCAATTCCAAAAGAAGCACACTTTCAGGCAATTAAAAGGATTTTCAAATATCTTTAAGGAACACACAACTATGGCTTATGGTATCCTAGAGATATAGATCTCACACTTCATGCATATACAGATGCAGATTGGGCAGGAAGTGTGGATGACAGAAAAAGCACTAGTGGTGGTGCATTGTTTATGGGTTCCAGATTAGTATCTTTGTTCAACAAGAAACAAAGTTCAATTGCATTATCTACAGATGAAGCAAAATATGTGGCTACTGCATCTTACTGCACACAACTCCTTTGGATAACAAAAACATTGCAAGATATCCAAATCACTTGTACTCCACCTATCTCCATTTTATGTGATAATACAAGTGCAATTAGTATTTCAAAGAATCCAGTCATGCATTCAAAGACCAAGCATATACGTGTCAAATATAATTTTCTCTGAGAACAAGTGCTTGAAAAAAAGGTCAAATTGGAGTATGTTCCCTCCAAGAAACATGTTACTTATATATTCACCAAACCACTACCCAGGGAGACATTTGAATACCTCAAACAAAAGCTAGGAGTAGTTGATGCATCATCTTGCTATTGACACTCATCTGTTTCAGAGAACAGTGGTTGTACGTGAGTTTCATGAAGCGTATCTCCGTACATACGCCAGTTTTTGTGGATATAGTAGCATATATGTTAGTTTGAAGAATATCAATGGGCCAGACTCAGGATGAAAAGAGTTTGATGTGGGTCTGATCATATTGCATAAGTTTAGGGCGAGCATATACTTCTAATAGTGCATTTCCGGCATTACCTTAGAAGATCTTGCTACAATTTCACAGTCGTTTTTGGTTCAGGTGGAACAGGTGCAGAGGGAGATCATGGTTGCCAGTCTGGATGGTGATTGACAGATGCTGCTAATGATAATTGCCAATGACTATCATAGTCTTGGTATCCATGTCATGTATTTCTTTATCAAGGTCATCTAATGACCTATTTTGTTTCCCCACTATGCCTGGGATGGATGATGTAATATTCTTGTTTTATCGTGTATAATTTTTTTTTTGGTATATTCCCACGTGGTTGGGTGGATGAGTCAATTTTGGTATATCCCCACTTGGTTGGGAGATGAATGTATTTATGAGTCTTTGGTGATAGGAAGGTCATTTATGATGTATAGAGTCATGTTCTTTCTTGTAGAACATCTTTTTGCAAAGCTTGCCTACAGTCAGGGGGAGCATGGACATCACAACAGAGTAGAGATTTCAACATCTACTTAGGGGGAGCATAACCCTTTTCCATTGATGACAAAGGGGGAGAATGACTTTGAGTGACTTGGGGTTGCCATCAAGTCCAAAGGGGAAGATTGTTGGCATTATGACACAGGATTGGCACTATGGCACAGGTATTGTCCTTGATGGCAACTCACTCGACAAATCACTCAGATGACAGTTCAAGCTCACAGGGTCTCAGAATAAAGGAAAAGGAAGTATATGCAGGTTCCCATTGACCAAGCCACATATACATGTGGATTCACAAACCAAAAGGCATGTATGCATATACATGTGCTTTCATGCACAGAATAGTGCATACAGTTTGGAAATCTTGGTTTTTGGTCCTTAGTATTTGGACCTATGGTTTTCGACCATGGTATCTCATCCGAAGAGTTGAACCCAGGTATTTGGACCCAGGTATCAGTTCTAACTGGTTTTGGACCATAATATTGAGTAAGGCATAAGACTATAAAAGGGGAAGGAGATCATTAAGCGAGAACACTCAAGGATTGAATATCTTATGAAGAGCAAGATCTAGAATACTGGTCATTGGATTATGGTGCATAGCTGGATCTAAATCAAGGAGGAACCTAAGCGCTAGAAGAAGGATAAGTTCTATTGATGGGTCAAAATCTTAAGACTTGAAGAGAACTATCTTTGTGTGATTTTTACTTGTTATATTTGGCGCATGACTTGATCTATAAATTTGATGATCTGGGTGTAATTGATGTCTGAATAGTTGAAAAGGGTAAATTATCTTTTATAGATCTGTACACAGGGTCAACATAGCAAAGGTGCATATACACATTGGTTCGTTAATTCAAAACGGCGTATATGCAGGTTTGCCTTAATATAATAGCATATGCATGCAGTTTCTACATATTGAAGTAGCGTACGTCTCATAAAATATGTTTTAGATACTTCTGTTTATTGCTGTAGTGTTCTAGGTTCAGGATTGGTTTCTGGTTACTATTACTGTATTTTGGTTATAGTTTTCAGAGAAGTGATTTTTTGATTCAGTTTTGGTTGGTGCAAAGTAGATTGGTTGATGCAGATATATTTGATGTTTGATTGATGTTATTCATGGATCCAGTAAGAAAAGAGAAGGTTGTAGCCTTTTGTAGGTCATCACCTACGTACTAGTACATCAGCTAGTAAAAGAGCTAAGGAGGTTGTATCTCCCTTCCAAAAGAAGCTGGATAATGAGAGAGGGTTGTAGCCTTCTGCAGGTAGTATCTTGTGTACTGGTATAAGACTGCACCAGTACAAAAATATTGTAAAAAGAAGTTTCTAATTAAAAGAAGATAGATACAAATTGTAGTAGGTAGTTTTCACCCACATTGGGTTTCCACCTTATATCTTGTGTTCATGTGTGTGATTTTTTGTAATGTTTACTACACTTAATTACTATTTTATGGTTTTGATACACAGATTAATATCAACTAACTAAATTATAAGTCTATAAGATATACGTGGTTTTCTCTAAACACGGTTGCGTATATACGCAGGTTGGATTAAAAGAAGTAGCGTATATCAATTTGTTTATGGAAATGAAAAATCATTAAATTTCTAATACTGATTCACGCCCCCCCCCCCCCCCCCCCCCCCTCTTAGTATTATTTCCAACGTAGATGATGTGAAGAAGGTTCATGGAAACATCCCCATGTCCAAACTTACAAATATCACGAGCCAATGGTACATCCTTCTACGAGCATCCTTCTACAAGCACTTGGGTAAACCTCTTCATGTAATGCCACCTCTTCGAACAAGGGATCTAGTAAGTCTCTTTATGCTCTTGCATCTATATTTAATGCACTCATGATGGATTAAAACACACTCTGCCCATTGCTCTTGTTAACATTTGAAATATTCAACTTCAATGTACATAATTTCTTGGTAGATTCGGGTGCATCGATGAATGTCATACCACTATCTATTTCCAAGAAGATCAATGATAAATGTGAAAAGACTCAAGTCTAGGAAATTGGTGAAATCAAAGATGTTATCATATGCTTATCATTTGATGGATGAGTTCACCAATGTGTCAACATAGTGATTATGGAAATTTGAGAAGCATACAAAGTGTTACTATGTAGAGATTTGTCAACCAGGCTTCAAGGATACTTTGTCACATATTGGTCACACCTATGGCTTCTGTATAGGGGTAGGACCAGTTAGATCTGTGTAGAATCAAAGAGATACATGATGCACATGGTGACTCCCTTAAATGGACATAAAAAGCCAATGAATGTTGTAGAACTATAATTTGGAAATTATCTTCTACGGACACAGTTGGGGTGCTATCTTGTAGAGCCATCTCTACTTCCACTAGACACATAGTTGTATCTCCTTCCATGTCTAACTGGAAATAATGAACTTTGTATAGCTACTAGTAGTAGTAGTAGTAGTGTAGTTAGTACTCCTTGTACACATGATATATGGACTATGTAATTCGACGGGTCCAAGACACAGAAAGGCTCTGGAGCTGGTTGCATTTTAATAGACCCGATGCAGAGAAAAATATTGATCTCTCATTGCTTGGAAGTTGACTGCACCAATAATATCACAGAGTATGAAACACTCGTCTTAGGCATACTGAATGTCATCGACCTCAAAGTTTCCATTCTAAAAGTGCTAGGTGACTTTGAAATCATGGTGCATTAGGTATGTAACATTATACATTGTGTGTCACCTTATCTTAGAAGTTATCAATAAGAGGTATGGTGACTCATTTCTTTCTTCCAAGGTTTCAATATTATTTCAATTCCAAGAATGCATAATGTAGCAAGAGATTCCTTGGAAAACATTTCTTCTAGGATGTCACCTTTAAGGGACATATTTTCTATTGAAAATTTTGTATAAACCTTCCATCCCAAATACTATCACTAACTTATGCATTTTTTATGAAGACAATAGATACTATATTTCATGGTGAACACTGATGTATTCAATAATGTAGAATTTGATGAGGAAAAGCATGAATGAGCACTACAAGATGAAACCAATGTAAGTAAAGGCAACCTCATTCCTAAGGGTGTGGTTTAATTAGATAATTCGTATGATCTACATAATTTCTTTTGGGAACCCATTGATGCCAAGACCCACATTTCTATGTTATGTCATGAGAAAATTAACTTGGGAACTGAGAAATATCTGAAATATGTCAATCTTGGTACTTGCTGTACACCACAGGAGTGACAAGCCTTCATCCACTTGTTCAAGAAGTATTGTGATGTCTTCACGTGGATTTACGATGAACTCAAGTCATAGGAAACGTGAATCATCCAACATGTAATACCAATCAAGGAAGGGGCAAGCCATTTCAATAAAAACTGAGGAAATTTTATCCAACGCTTGAGCCCCTCATACAAAAGGAGTTGAGAAAATTATTGGATGCTTAGATCATCTACAAGGTGTGACATTCAGTGTCAGTATCAAACTTGATTCCCGTGAGAAAGAAGTGTAGGGAGATTCGTCTATGTGTAGATTTCTAGAATCTCAATCGTGCCTCAAACAAAGATAATTACCTTGTGCCGTCCAAGGAACAAATACTGAAAATAGTATCAAGGGAAAAAATGTTTTCTTTGCTTGGTGGATTCTCAGGATACAACTAGGTTCTGGTGGTAGAGCTTGACAAATTGAAAATTAATTTTAGAAAGAAGTGGGTCACATTCGCATTTCAATGAATTTCATTTGAGGGCTAGTCAATACGGGTGCAACATTCCAACTGTGATGGATATTGCCTTTCACAGGCTTCTTAGACAGAGGATGGTGGTCTATCTCGATGACATGAAGATATTCTCCAAATAGAGGTCATACCACCTTCGCCATGTGAAGAAGATTTTTGAATGATGTCATAAATATGAGATATCCTTGAATCCCAAGAAGAATATATTTGTAGCATCTGAAGGTAACATCCTAGAACACATCATTGTTAAAAGTGGGATCAAGGTCGACATGGATAGGGTTAGAACCATCATGTAGATTCCCCATCCAATGAACAAGAAAGCCATGCTGTCTTTCTTGGGTAAGATTAAATTCCTCCATAAGTTCGTCTCCGACTATGCCCATATTGTTAAACCAATACAAGAGATGATCAAGAAGGACATAGTTTATAAATGGGATAAGAGGGGAAAGGAGGTGTTTTCCTATATCGAATAAGCTATAGAGGAAGCACCCATGTTCTATAACCCCCACTTCAGCAAATACTTCTTGTTATACACTTTTTCTTTTGACACTTCTCATGCTACTGTTCTCACTCAAAAGGATGAGTTGAACAATGAGTGAACTATCTCCTTGATGAGTTCAAGTCTACAAGGACCAGAGCCAAATTACACCATGGTTGACAAACATGCCTATGCAGTGTATAAGGTGATAAACCACTTCAAACTGTTATGAATATAATTCGTAACAAGTAAAATAAATAAAATAAATGTAAATAGTAAATAATCAAATATTGATTAGGGTAAATAGTCATTAAATTAAGTGAAACGTCATGTCTAAAAGACATGCCCATTCATGAAAGGACACCTTCTTAGGTATATATATGTAGGTCCTCATTGTAACAATCATCACTTGTACATTTTTTATATATTAATAAATTATTATTATTAAATACCTCTTTTGTATTTTTACATTTAAGCCTACAAGCTATCAAGTTTTATGCTTCACTTATATTAGAGCAATGGCATACAATATAATCATGCGAGTATTTGAACATTGTTTGCCACACTATGTGCCATTACGTTCACCCCCTAATTGCATTGAGGAGTTTAGTAAAATTCAAGAAGCATTTCAACGTTTAGAAAAATCATATGCAAATGTTAAAGCATGTCGGAAGGAAATCGATAATAGGGGAGATGATAGTGACCATGGAGAAACAGAACAAGGGGAAGTAGAAGAAGAAGATTTTGCTTAGAATGATGATAAAAAACAAGAAGATGTGATAGGTAATGATGACAATGAAAGGGATATAAAACAAGAAGATGTGATAGATAATGATGAATATGAAAATGATATATATCAAGATGAGGATTTAGATAAAGTTGATCTTGATGTGAATGAGGATGATCTAGATCAATATAATGATTCTGATTCAGATAATGGAGAGGAAGACATGAATTCAAATAGTAAAAGTGGAGGAAACAATGCTAATTATAGTGAAGGGGAAGATATCAAAATTGTTGATTTGGAGGGAGACAAAGAATCTATGAATATAAATGATATGGACATAGATAGTGAGAATGAAGAAAATGCAGGAATTCATGTTGATGGGAAGGAAGGCCTAGTAGATGTCTGCATCATTGAATTGAGTGGAACAATTGGAGATATTAAATCAATCCCATTCATTGAGTCTTTGTGTCAACTATCATATTTAGTTGGGCCAAAATAATTTTGTCAAGTCCATGTAAACCTTGTACCTTTTATAGGTGTTGTTGGAGAGAAGAAAACCAAACCAACACATCATAGTGTTCAGGAAATAAGAGCATTGGGGTTGACAACTCATGGACTATTTTTTCGAAGTTCTCAGCCCTTACTAGAGAATATTAAGGAGATTTTGCCTCATTTTTTTCATGTTCCAGAAAGAAACATTCTTAATATTTATGATGTATCAAACATTTGGCATGTCACTTTATTGCGAAGGTATCAAAGGCACATGAGGCAATAATGAAAAATTGAATAAATTAAGTTTTTCTAAAATCCTAGATTCAAAAGGAATGGCACTAAAGACAATATTACATTGGGTATGCTTAAATATTCTAAGAGGTGAGATTCCCCTAAAGTTCTCAAGCTTCGTGGTGATTAGTGTCCTTTTCTATCAAAGTAATAATAAACTAAACTGTGAGTTGAGTTTTTCATTCTTGAATTCAATGGAAGAAGAAAGAGAGGGAAGGAGGCCGAGTGTGAATGTGTATGAGAGAAGAAGAGAAACACCATCTCCCAGAGTTGTTAACAATAGCAACAATTCCATCGATGAGGAAAGTTTTTGAAGCCCTCTTGAAGGTTTTTCAATGCTTAATGAGGAAAGTTTTTCAACACCAACAAGTGACGTTACTCCCATAGCGGATAACTTGTTTAATTCAACAAATGTGACTCTAACAAATAATGGAGTGAGGTCAGGAAATAACAATAGAGCTGGCATAGTGGATAAGATTAATTTTTCAACACCTGAGAGACAAATATGGCCCCCTCGTGTTGGACCCATTTGTGCTCTCGTGATCCGTGTATAGGATGTTTCTCAGATGACTCAGGAGAAACTTGACAACATCCACCATAATCATTACCTTAACGATGACTAGCTGATAGAAGAAATCCATGAAAATCCATGCGACATCTTTGAGGCACAGCAACAATAGGAATGGGAATGGCATCGTAGGGGAGAGCAAGAACAACAGTGCAGGGAAGTTGAACTATAGAGGGTGTGAGACAATGAGGAACAGGTTTGGTTCAAAACCCACACTCTACTCAATGTGTGTGGTTCCACGTGCACACCGCTCTACATCCCTATTCGGCATATAATGTTGCATATCCCAACAAGCTATCATCCAACAAGTTATCATCCACCTCGTTCAGCTCTTGGCTTATCGCTTATACTTTGGTCAACCGATGTAGAACTCATCGCCTGTCACTTATGCCGTTTGTCAACCGACGCGATTTATGGTAAGTGGACATTGACTTTAACTATACCATATACTATAATATGAATAAATTATATTATGTTAATATATAATATTAATATAATATCTTCTCTTTCTTCTCTTCTCTCTCTCTCAAGATATATATATATATATATATATATATATATATATATATATATATATTATATATATATATAATATATATATATATATATATAATAATATCTAAATAATATTAATAATAATAATAATAATTCAAAAAAAAATTGAAAAAATAAAATAAAATAAAATAATCCAAGGGAATATTATAGATTCTACATGATGAGATGCTTGCCACATTATATGCATTGAGCGAAAGACACTAAAGTGAAGAAAAGCGACAACATTAAAGCTTTGAGTACAAATCTTTTGAAGAAAGGGGCTATGTTATGAATATAATTCATAACAAGTAAAATAAATAAAATAAATGTAAATAATAAATAATCAAATATTGATTAGGGTAAATAGTCATTAAATTAAGTGAAAAGGCATGTCTATAAGGCATGCCCAGTAACGACACGACACATGCTTAAGTATATATGTGTGGGTCCTCATTGTAACAGTCATGCCTTACATTTTTTATATATTAATAAATTATTATTATTAAATACCTATTGTGTATTTTTACATTCAAGCCTGCAAGCTATCAATTTTTATTCCTCACAAACATTATCTTCTAAATAATTGTTGTGTTATCTTTGTTCCACACCCAGTATTCAGATCACTGCTCACTCAACAAGAGCTGCAAAAAAGGAAGGCGAATTGGATGATCGGGTTACAATAACATGATTTGGACATCAAGCCAGTTCACACAATCAAGGGTTATGGTCTTTTCTAGTTAGTATTAGATGCATTAAATGAAAAAGAGGAAGAAGAAGAGCTCATAGGATGGGAGCAATAGATTCAAATGTACAACATTGAGCGAGCTAGCCCCATTATGGACATAGACTCTTGGTACATGGATGTGCACCAATACCTCGAGCATGGCATAATGCCCTCTCACTTCTCTACATGACATAAGAGGGCACTCTGATTGAAAGCATTATCATCCCAGTTGGTGCATGGGGTCTTGCTTAGGAAGAACCACAATGGATTCCTACTCAGGTGTTTGGAGTGACACAATTTAGAAAAGCTATTATGTGATCTCCATGACAAACCAACTAGGGGACACTTTTATGGAAACACTACAACACATAAGGTTATGCGAACCAACTTTTACTGGCCTACATTATTCAAATATGCTCATCCCTATGCCCACAAGTGTTTGGTTTGTAAAAGATGTGTCGACAAAAATCAGAAGGTAGTAGCCCCATTGCAGCCCATTATAGTGGAAGAACCTTTTCAACAGTGGGGCTTGGATATCATTGGGAAATTTTTCCCAATCTCATCGAAGCAACACCGTTATATCTTAACTACTATAGACTATTTCACATGACGGACAGAGGGAGCTCCACTATAACAAGTGAATGACCAAGAAGTCATCACTTTCTGTAGCTTAACATCATCACCATGTTCAATGTTCCTAAATCACTTGTTTTTTAGAATGTAACATATTTATCATTCTCAAGACTTTATGATTTTTTATTGGAAAATGGTATTATATTGAAGCACTCTACTAATTATTATCTTCAGGGGAATGGTCTTGCTAAGTCTATGAATAAGAACCTCATCTGTATCATGAAAAGGACCATATTCTCTGAATAATTAAACTAGCACTCTTCTTTGGTGAATGCCTTATGGGTTGAGTGAGTCATGCCTAAACCTTCTCCGAACACCTCCCCTTACTTCCTGGTGTATGGAAAAGAAGCCATCCTCTTGTCGAACATCTACTGGCCCTCTCTCTAATTGTCCCAAGGGTCTTAAGACAAGCCTTTTATTTTAGTTCAGTGTGGGATGGACACTTTGCACAAGCTACAAGAAGAAATGTTGAAAGATAAATAATTTTTTTTCTTCAACAGGGTCATATCAAGAGGTGGTTTGACATAAAAGTTGCAGGGAACAAGAGCTTTAGTGTGGGTGACTTAGTCTTAAAGTTGGATAAAGCCCATGAGTAAAAAGGAAAACACACTATGTTTTAGTCCCTATGGATTGGACTGTACATAGTACATGAAAATCTTGGCCAACACACGTGTTGTCTTCAAACACTTGACAAGAAGGTTGACTCTAACCATGTCAATGGTCAAGACTTAAAACAATATTTTCAAAGAAGTTATGGGGCGTCGCCCTGCACTATGTACATAGTCTATTGTTTTTTTCCATTTGTTTCTTTGATTGAATTTTTTGTTGTTTTTGTCATTTAAATAAGTGTTCTGCGTAAATCCGTGGTGGCTTCTAAGTGTGTGTGTGGCTAAAGTCTAAAGAGTCTTATGACATCGCAACATTTGGCTAGCCTTCTGTCTATCTTCCTTGTGTTCGTTACATATTTTGGCTGATGAAGTTTTGGCGAAAAATATGATCCATCTATGAGGACAATTTTGGTCCAACCATGAACCCATGACTAGTCTCGAAGTCTCATGCATATACTCAATTTTTCTGTTGGTGTTCTCAATCTATCTAATTACTAGAAATGGAGAAGGGGAAATTTGAATCAGAAAACCTAAATCAAAAGTGTTTATGTGATTATTTGAAGGAATAACCTCTTCTACTCTCAATAAGTTGGGATCCCTCTTCAGCCCCAAAATAAATGAGTTCTGATGCACAATTATCTTTAAATAAATAAATAAAGGTGAAAGAAGAGGAATGCTTCCTGCATAGAGAGGTGAAGCAAGTAACTTCATCAAGGTACTATTTGGGCTCATTGGTAGTGTAACAATATTTGTCTGTGTGACTCTGTCGGTAAATTGGCAAGGCCTACTAGCAGTGGAGCAACACTAGAGATGAAAAACTTTAAAAATCTTAAGTTCGTGAGTTAAACTACCCTTCCCAATTCGAAACATTATGGTTATGTTGAATATTATGTTGTGTCCAACTGAAAATGTATAGAGATATTCACATTTGCCCATGGGGTAAGTGGGAAGGTCAAAACAATCTACACGATGAATCAATACTCCCTTAGGAATCAAGGCTTTGCACAGAAGAAACTAACCAAGAAAGAGAAGATGGAATTTAACTAGTGTATCACCAAGTGTTATAGTTGCTGTAACGCCCTCCAATTTTTTTTTTTCACTCAAATTTTGGAGCCTTACTTGGTATTTTCCTTGATTGTTGCAAAAACTCAAGCTCATCCCATAAGATTTCTTGAAGTTATTTGACCCCTTTTGCTTGTTAGATTACTTGTCGTCTTTTGGCATCTATCACTATTATGTAGCATTTCAGAGCCTTTTCTGGTGGTTCTGAAGGTAGGTTTGTGTCTAAATGAGTTTTCTTAACCATGTAAATATTTTTCACACTCATACATAAGGTCTTGAATGTTGTGGCACAAGTGTCATTACGGTCATTCCAAAGTCTATCTCAAGTGTCACATTTGTCGCATATTGTCATGAGATAGTCACATAGAGGGGAATGCTTTGTTTTCTTGTTGCAATGGTCTATGTTGTCGTGTTGTCAAAGTAAGCTAAGTGTGTGATCAGAAAGTCAAGTTCATCACGAATCCAACTCTGTTCCCACACAATTGTATCCAGAAAATATTCCCAACCAGGCAACTTATCTTCACTGGGTCCTCACTAAGCTATGCACTACGTAGTCTCAGCCTTGTTGATGTGACCTTAATACCTAGAACTATGTAGTGTGCAATCACTATCCCCTAGAGTTGTTCTCTTATGCAATTCTAGAGCCCAGTAGCCTCCCTTGTCCTCCAGAATTGCTCAACTATGCCTCCCAGTCTTCTTGAACTGCACACTTCGCACCTTCAGCCCTTAAGATTTTCCATTTCTTGTTGAAATTGTGCAATGTAAAGAGATCCCAACCTTCCTTTGTGTAAACAACTGCCCAAATGTTTCCTCCAATGTTATTCCCTCAACTGAAGCTTACTACTGCCAAAAATTGTGCAGATTTTCCTTTCCAACCTCTCTTCTACCTAGTTCCCCCTTACCTCTTGAAAATATATAGTTTATCCTCTCAAGGTCCCTTCCCACAAAAGTTAGTGCCCAATTGAACTAGAGATTCCTGGACCTCATGGACCCTGCACAACTTTTCTCCTCAATGAGGTCTATGCAGAAAAGTTCCTCAGTTAATCCTGAGTTGCGCTTTGTGTAATCTTAAGAATCGAGCTCCTTCCTTGTCAGCTAGAACTACGCAATGTGTAGTCACTAAGTCGTTCCTCCCAGTCTATGACCTATCCCATGCTAATTTCATGGTTAATAATGCATCATCTTTGACTATGGAATTTTTGGATTGATGTTCCCCCATCATGAGTGAATTGTAGGAACATGTACACTATCAAATGATGGTGAGATGATAAAGAAGGATAATAAGGGAAGCATGCCTAAAGACTCATTTGTAGCTGAAATTATGAGTGGATCTATCAAAAGAAAGAAAAGGGAGACAAGTTTTCAACCACATTCCAAGACCAAAAGATCATTCAAGTTCCCGCATCACCAAGTTATGTGGAGGAGAAGAGAATGCATATCCAAGAACACATCCAGCATTAGCAATAATGGTGGCTTGAAATTACCACATCATCACACTAGTCCATGTTAGCAATTTCATGTGAATTCGTGTCCTTTTGACTTCCACTTTACAATACATTTTATTACAATATACATGGTCCACATTGGTGAATTCGTGTCATGACTTATCATATGCCCCATCACCAATGTGGACCATGTATATTGTAATAAAATGTATTGTAAAGTGGAAGTCAAAAGGACACACATGAAGATCAAGAGTCATGTAAATTGAAAATTCAAATGAATTTGAACAGTCATGAGGCTAGTTAAAGAGTCATAAGAAGAAAGCATCACCCCTTGGTTATATGTATCCCCTCATTATATGAGAAAATGGCTACTCACCTTGGCTCCTCCCGTAAGGCTTTAGAGAGATCCTCTAGTTCTTTGAGGAGAAAGGAGTGGCTCAAATGTCCCACTACTGGGGCTAGTGATATATAATGTAAATATGTGTCTTGGAACATTTTCTTAATAATATAAGCCTTTTAAGGCCAAAACATTTTTCATGCATGGACTATGAATGTTTGTAAGACTATTCTGTGGATGTTTGTATTTCATGTTTTCTTTCACATGTACTAAGATAGTTGAACTATTTCGGTTATTTTAGTTCTTATCTTGTTGAGTATGTGTTCTAATGGTTGTTATCATTGTCTCATCCTTGCAGACTACTGCACAAGATACTAGACATATATTTTCTTTTTTATTGGTTATAACGATTGTCGCATCTGTTGTGGACTATTCAACTAGATGTTAGACGAAATGGACCATCTTGTTTGCTGGTTGTAACAACTATCACATCCATTGTGGACTATTATGTTGAATGTTGGATAGGTCCTTCTAGTTCATGTGCGTCTCTTCCTAGGTGGTACCATTACCTCTCACTTAGAGTCTCACTTTTCTCCCCCCTTTTATAGTAGAAGAACCTTGAGACATTTTCACTACACACTCACTGGACACACTCCCTGGACACACTCCCTTTATTTTCGAAGATACCATTGCATCACTCTCATTTGCTCACAATTAGAGAAAAGGAAAATATTTAAGGATTTGGAAACGAGACCGTTGTACCAGATGGGACTCCTACACCATTCAGTGTGAACTCTGATTGGGACTTCATATCAGCGAGATCCCCTGAATGTTGGTGAGTCTAGTACCATCAAAACCTATGCAAATAAATCTGAAATTGTTTTTTGTCTACTGATGCAGGATAAAACAAAAAAGAAAGGTGGGAAAGGGTTCCATAAATATTTATGTTAAATTAATTGAATAAAAACCTTATCTGGTATTATCCTTAGTTGTGAACCTCCAAGAAGAGTTTCAAATTACATAGATGACATACCCATAGAATATGGTCAAACTAAAACATTAATGAGCGAGTATGTTTAGCGCTAAGGAGCTAGTTGATAGTTCACATGGTGGTATCAATGAAGGGAAACATTTCAATCATCTAACACTTGATCTGGCAGTGCATACTGAGGACAACAAAGATTAGGGGGGAGTTTTTCAATATTGTCATACAAATAGAATATTACAAATTTAGACAACTGTAATGAAATTCTACAGAGAAATATTGAACTGAGTAAAATAACCATACCAATTACAACTATGACTTATCATATTGATGACCTTTCCATAATAATTTATCACATGTACAAGATCTGTGGATATAGAAGGTGTGTTGTAAAAGCCACCAACCCTAGGTTAATGACAAACATACATCAGTTTGAAAGTAAATTACATTTAATTAATCAAGGACAAGTATGTCCCTTCTCAGCTATGATACCTCAGTTAAAATTAAATGTTTCATAATATAAAAGAAATTTCAAGGTAAAAAACCAGCTTACAAGAGTTTTTGAGCCCAAGAGGTCATCAAAATCTCTCTCTTCTCTCTCTCTCTCTCTCTCTCTCTCTCTCTCTCTCTCTATATATATATATAATATATATTATAATATATATATATATATATATATATATATATATATGTATTTTACAAAAAAAATAGTTTCTCTATAACTCAGGCATTGGGTAATAACCCAAATGAAATAACATAAAGTGTTGAGAACCTGGATATCCTGCAACATAAAACTGAAGTCAAATGTTTCAGAACCAGATATTTGCAACATAGAAAAGTGCTTCTGTAGTAGTAAAATGGAACATTGAACACACATGCAATGAGAAGTTGGAAGAGGGTTAGAGCGAATTCTTAATTCCATAATTTATATATATATATAGTAGTAAGTGCGGTTCATAACAGTAGTTACCTGGGAGTTGCGTTGATCAACCCTAACTCTGTAGAAACCCTCCAAGAGAAATTCAAATGGATTCACTCATTAAACCAATAAAACAAATGTATCACAAAAAAGGAACCCTTGATAAATCAAGTTCATGGTGACTATATTTATCATGGCACTAGACCTGGTTTCGAACTAGTTTTCCCTCCAAAACTTGAAATTCCAAGAAACAGATTACTCTAAGCAAAGAAATTCAACAAAGGTTTACTCTACCAATGCAGGATAAAGAAAAAAGAAAGGATGGAAAGGCTTGAATGCAACATTTGTCAAAGTAATTGCAAGAAAAACCTTACCTAGAATTATCCTTGGTTGCGAACCTCATGGAATGTTTTCGAATTGTAGAGATGGAGTACCTATAGACTACAGTTGACCTGGAAATTAATGAGTGAGTCAGTTGAGTGGCAAGGATTCAATTGATATTTCACATAGTGGGATCAATGGAGTGAAAAATTTCAATCATCTAACGCTTGATTTGACGATGCATAGCAACGACAACGAAGACTAGAGGGGAGCTCGTCAATATTTCCATAAAAACATTATATTATGAATTTAGAGAATTGTAACGTAATTTTATAGAGAAATCTTTCACTGATTAAAATAAAAAAACCAAATATAATTATGATTTTTCATTTGATGACTTTTCTAGGATAATTTATCACATGTACAAGAACATTGGATATAGAAGGTGTTGGTGTTTAGATATGAATCGTGCAATTCACCTAATTCCACATTAATTCTCAACCAAGGGCTTTATGCATTATTTGAAGGCTATCATGCAAAGTATATGTAGGCAACAATTTCCCTACCCAACATTGAACATTCATTTATAAACTTAGCAATGTGTAACAACAAGTAATAACTACAAATATGAGTAACAACAAGTAATGACTAACAACAATAAGAGTAACAATAAAGCAGAATCAGAACAACAGACTGATAATCATTCACAACAATAAATAACTTAATTTAGATAAAATTATGCAAGAATCTATCCAACAAGACTTGGTCAGGGGAGTGGGGCCGAACTCCCTGATCTGGGATGTGGTAAGATTAGGAAGTCACGAAATGCTCAGAAGATCACAATTTCATTAATAAAAAGGGTATTACAACACATGTTGCTATAGACTCAAAGTGAACATAATTCTCTACGATCTTAATTGTCGTCTTTCATAGCCCCGTAAATCTACTTATACAATTTGTTAACACTAACAACTCCTAGAACTACGATAGTCGTTTGCCTACAATTGCGTAGTGGTTCCCAAAGAAAAACATAATATAAAGATAACAATGAATTGATTGAGAGGCTGATCCACCATTGCAACTCATGTCTGAGGATAGCACTACCAGCTCGATGGTCACCATTTGTTAAACCATGATCATGATCCTTCTCCCTCCAAATTTGCAAGAATAATCGAATTAGAAAGACATTGGGGCAACAATCCCCTATGACTATGCTTCATTGATTAATGCTTCATAATGACATGACAATGGGTATACCTCTGTGGTTTATAATGTATATTGACAAACATTGGTGTAAAATGAATACAGGATATAGGGTAAAAAGGTGGGTAAAAACAAGCAAATTCAGCCGCCAACATCTGCCCCCAACTATTCCTTCTGCATCTCCTCATGTAGCTCATCGCATACAAAAATATGGGTTGTAGTTGTGATGATTAGCATGAAGCTGTGTGAGATCAGATTTTGCAACCATTCTGTTCCTAAAGGCCTATATCCATCTATCTAGAGGACTTCCTTCCACCAATTCTCACCTACCACGTAAGATGGGGTATACTGATTGGCTAGCGGCTAGATAATGGGGAACTGGAACCTCAAACCCATTCATTGGACCCCACGAAGATGCATGCATGAATTATACTTGGGTACTCTATTTAAAGCCCGAGCAAAGTTGGGGGCCCTAAAAGGTTCATGTATCCTGATGAATGGTGATGATAACATCCATCGTTTCTAGCAACTGTCTTGGGCCTCCTCTTGACAAATAAAAAAAAAATTGTGCATATGTCGACACATCATTTCTGGGTTTCCAACATTTGTCCTTTCCATCCTTTGATCTCCAAGAAGGTTTGGTGTCTGTTATAGACATTCACAGACTAACAATTCTCCATCTAAAGGACAAGTGGTCTATTTCCTTAACTCTCTTCCAATATGTCAAAGCCTTTCTTACACTTAACTTGATTAATTTTGTAGTAGGTAAAGGTTTTGAATTGAATATATCCCATGTATGGCCCCGGGTTGAACAATTGATCATCACCTAGAAAGTAATCGTGCATATAGAGTTCATACGTTAAGTGATGGTTCAATGTATTGTGGCTCCTCAAGATACGAAAAAACTGTATCATGTCATTTATTACATGGTTTATTTCCTCATGAATACTTTCTAAACAAAATATTAAATATTATTCATGGAGGAATAGAGAATAACTGTGGGTAGATGGTTGGCAAGAAATTACCTACTATGCCAGGGTGAACATTTCTTCCTTATCAGCCTTCAGTAGTTGCACCTACCCTTCTAGTTCCTCAAATTTCTTCTACTACTTCTCCTGCTTTTGTTTCTCTTTTTCTATCTGTTCCATGTAATCGGTAACTATTTTGGCAGCTTGCTCATGAACTACCCTCACTCCTTCCTAGTGGGTTTCTAAAGGAATGGTCCCTTGTTTGGGGTGAGATACATCAGCTTGCCACTTCTAAATCTCTACAGTCATAAAAAATTCTCGTATCTTAATCAAATGCAAAATCAACTCGGTCTGTTTAGTCACAGAGGTTGTGTGTCTCTCATTAAATAAAATAAAAGAATCCATATCAGAATGGATTGAGTAAATTGGAAAATTTTGGGGCTTTTCCTCACTGCTTACCACATACTTCATCAATGTTTCTCTATACAGTCTCTTTGGTTGTCAAAAGACATATATAGTGGCATAAGAGAGGTCAAGTTGAAGGGATCCTTGCAGTTTTCCCCCCCATGATCTTGATAGGAGCATGCGATACTTTGTGGGAATGTCGGAAACTACTACGTCCATTAGGATTGTCTTGTTGGGAAATTGGACTAGAGACACACAAAGGTATTTGATTAAGCCTAGACATTTGAATTGACTTGAGTCAAAGGAGTATAAATCTTTGTAAGGTCTTGTGACATCAAGGTTCAACTTTTCCATTACAGCTTTGGGCATAAGGTTATGTGAGGCACCTAAGTCAAACATAGCATTAGGCAAGATTTTGTCATGTATGTGCAAACTGACATAAAAGGGTGGAACAGGTCCATATGTTGATTTTCCATTCACTTCTGGACCAAACAGCAGCTCAGGGGTATCATCTAAAACATTTACATCATCCCTGACCTCTGTTAGTTGAAGTGACCTTTGAATTTGTTTCCTATATACATCATGTTTGGCAAGTTTTGAGAGGGGAATGGATATCTTGAGTTTTCCAATTTCTGCTTCTAAGTTAAATGGTTTCTCCAAGGGATTCTTAGTGTTGATAGTAGCATATTTCTCTTTTTTAGGCATATTCTCTGTGTTTTCTTTTTGAATATCAGCGTTATGATGAATTACAGTTTGTGGTATTTCTGTTTTGGGAAGATTTTTTGGAGTGCCGTTTAGATTTTCTTTTGAGGGAGAGGAAGGTAGAGGCTGACCAATAGGAGGTTGCATGTCCATTATATCCTCTACAGTTACCTGATGCGGGTTTCTGGCAGTGAAATCAGTTGGTTCTATTATGACAACATTGTCTTTAATTTTGTTGGGTTGTTTTCTATCCTTTGATCTGCTAGATGCAGGGATGTCAATGGTCCTTGTTCTTAACTTATATTGTTTGTGCACTTCATACACTACAGAATCATAACCTTGTTTGAAATCAAAAGACTCTCCCGACTTGGTCTGAAATTGTTTTACATCAGGGTAGTTTCGGTCCTCTTGCGTGAGAAAGATTTGCTGTTCATTTTTTGAATCTATCAGGTTCATGTGAGTCTCATATGTGGGCTCACTGGATGTGGATGCCTCCGCATAGTTTTCTTGGAAAAGAGGCCTAATGGCATGGTCGGGACTAGCCCTTCCAGCGTTTGTGGTATGATTTTTCCTGAAGTTCAGGTTCCTTATGGTGTTGGATTGTTGTCCTTCCCATGAAGATTTTCTTTCAACACTCTCTACTCTGTCTCCTAGCCTATGCATTCCACTGATGATAGCATCTAGTTTTTGGTCTAAGGCCGAGGGTTCTTCCTTGAAAGTGGTTCTTCTCTCAGTTCTGGCTCTGTTTCTTTTGGCAATTAGGTTTTCCTCCACACTAACAGCAACATCTTGCATTTCCGCAAGGCTTTGAGGGGTTCTTTCCCTTAACTGATATGCCATCTCAGCATCAAAACCATTAGGGAATTTTTACAAAGAAAGATCAGGTGGAGGTATCAAATTTTGAGGTATTTCATTGTAAATGTTATTAAACGTTGCACAGTAATCCAAAACCGTTTCCTGCGGTCCTCTTTTGATAGTATCATACTCAGATAGTATGTGCAAGGGGTCTTTATTTTTCTCCCATCTATTGATAAATGTCTGGTATAAGGCTTCTGGGTTTAGTATGGTGTTGGGTGTAAGCGCTCTAAACTAGGTTCTGACATCACCTGTCAAACTTTGGACAAAAATCTTCATCCTTACACTGTTTTCATCAATCTCATAACTCTCAAAGTAATCTTGCATTTTCTTTGTATGCTGTAGGGCTGTGCAGGAATTTGTGCCATCAAAATAGGTAATTTTTGTTTGATAATCCTGAGGCATAGCCCCGGTATTAGCAGGCAGCTGTAAGGGTGCATATCTATTAGCCATATTAACAGGGATAAGTGGAAAAAAAGGGATAAGGGGAACGATTGGAGTGACTGGGATAATAGGAGCAACCGGGGTAGTTTTTGTAGTGAACGAAGGTGTCGAAGAAGTGCCTGGAGAAGCGGATGATGAACAAGGGGAAGAAGGGTTTGAACGGAACAAAACTTTGACAGGGGTTGTAAAACTACTAGGTTGAACTATTTCAGGAATAGAAGCAGTCAAATCTTCTTGTTGCTCTTGCTTTCTGTGGATTTTAGGGATTATGTTGGGATTTTCAAAAACAGCAGGGGGATTCGGATCTGGATTTGATCTTGTGTAGCGCGAATGCTTCTTGGGAGCCAGCTTATAACTTGTTTTTTGGGAAATTTTCTAAGAACATAGGTCGACCAAACTTTTTTAAGGTTGGTTTCTTCCTCTGTGGATCTGCATACTGGTTTTGTGAGATTAACTGAGGAATTCCCCAGTGGAGTCACCATTATGTTGTCACTCAGGTTGTCCCTAAGCTCCTGAAGGGATACAGCCGAGGTAACCACAAATCAATCTTTGGATTCTAGGTTCTATCCCACCTACAATCAGAGAGGGCTCTCTCTTAATGATTTAGCTTTGTTGACGATGATTTTAGGCTAGTTATTGGGTTCAGGGGTTTTTATTTTTTGTTTGGATGGAAGATGAATGTGAGGAAGATAATTCCAAGCAGAGAGGCAAGGGAAAGCGTGATAACTTTCAAACCATTGGGCATGGATTCATGGATTAAGGCTTGCTATTGCGTTTTCTTGGTCACAAGAGGATTATGGAGTAGGATAGCTATACATGAAACAATACCAATTTGCTGAAAAGATGGGATGAAAGTCAGAGATGAAAGGCAATCAAGAATCTTTCATTAACTAACAGGGAAAGAGGTGAATGAATGGTTATCTTGGAGCAGTTAAGAATTCCTAAACTAGCATTCATATGTGGAAGGAACAACGTAAATAAGATCATTAAGTATGCATGTTCATAACTATTCCTGATGAAAACATGAAGAAATTGCAAAAATTTAGCCTAAGGTGCAGCCAAGAAAATCCTAAACTATTCTTCTTTTCTGCAATTTAGATGGTGGATTGATGATAACACAAACATAAAAACTAAATAGAGTTTTGAGAAACACTTATTGAACCATGTAGAAGCACAGGAATTCCATAGTCATTCCTCGACCAGTTAAACACATCAGACAGTTTCAGAATCCATGCTTTCAGCAGTCTTTGATTGTAGAAAGTATCACATTTACAGTGCGAGTCTCTGCTCGAGCAAAATATCAAACTAACAAAATTCAAACAACCAACCAACCCCTACTCCATTTTTCAGGGTGGTATATATAGACAAAATATCTAAAGTTATTTATTACAACCGACCTAAACAGGTCTGCAGGAAGAAAGCTTTCTAAACCTAATTTATGCTGGAATTAAATGTAAGTAAATCTTCTTTGGGTTGCATCAGTGATAGTAGGATCAAAAATGAGTGAATGTAGTGTCCTTTCTGGCTTGATGCAGTGGTTCTGTAATAACTGTGCCTTGAGTTCTGGTCCACTGATCTTCTGTGAGCTTTAATGTGCAGTCATTTGTGCTGGTGAGCTTTGAATGCTTCCTCAACTACTTCTTGACTTTCATGGCTTTCCTTTAATGCTTCATTTGCCTCGAGCCCTAAGAAAATCTCCTCTGATACACTTTGCCGCTACACTGATACTCTTTGACATGGCTTTTATCTTCATATCCGCTCTGATACTCTTTAACCTCTGACCCTGGCCTCTCTCTGTCTTCAGTTTCATTTAAATTGGCAAAATCGGGCTTTTTCTGCCATTTTCGGTGAAAAAAGGGTCGAGGAATCAAAAGATTCCCTAAAGATTCTCCAATATGGCCTATCTCTTGTAGCAATGCGTGCATCGAAAACTGCCTATGTTTTTCATTCCGAAGCTCCGAAGCTTGACTTTCGCGCTTGCACATCTTTCCATTTTTTTCTTGCTGCTGACGTTAGCTATACGACAGATGACGTCAATAGTATAGTGGAGTCCTCTAGTACGGATGTGATGTCAGCATGCTGATGTCAGCAGGGTGACATGGCAGTACGGCGGGGTGATGACGTGGCAGGACACGGTGGCAGATGACGTGGGCCCGGCGCAGGCAGGGAGGGGTGAGGTGGAGGCGCCGTGGCGGGGTAATGCGGCACTCCTGTCATGCGAGGGGAAGGGCAGTTTTGGGGTTCATCAGACCGCCTTTGGTACGAAGGCGATTTCTGTCAGGGGCGGCCCGATGCAATGAGAAGGCGCCAGCTGTCCCGGTGTACGACGGTAAAACCGTCGGACATCGGGTGCTAACATACCCATACAAAAGGGCTCCTGATATGCCTAATAGCCATCGGATCTGGGGGAGGCGATCTAACGATGGACAGGCGAAGAAGGTGCGCAAGGTTTAGCATAAGTGCGTGCGCATTATATTTTAATTTTTTGTGGCGCGGTTGGGTAGGAACTTTAAAAAATGGTGCTGGCGCATTGGTTTATTATTAATCAGATATTAATAAATTCCAAAGAAATGCACGGGGGAGTTAGTTTTTGCATTTGGAGAGGTGTTTTTGTGTTTTGGAAGGAGTCTAAACACTAGGGAAGGGAATTATGTGGAGATGAGGGCTCTTACTAAGGTCCAGGTGACTTAGTAATTCCCAGGAAGATATTTATGGTTATGTTTCAACCAGGGGGAGAGGATATTTACATAGGGGATTTAAATAATAATATCAGTAGTTAATATGAAAATGACAAGAAGAGTGCTAAGTCTCAGAGATCTTAGGCTTTAAAGGGGAGATAGGACTTTGCAGAGAAAATGTGTACCCTCCTTGGATAAAGCAAATATTGACCAAATCAAACGATATGGAAAATGATGAACTAAGAGATATCAAGCAGATCTTGAGCTCTTCAGGGAAAGTTAGTAAGTGATTTGGGGAATAAAAAGAAGGGGAAGTTAGTCATGCCTTGCTTGAAGTCTTTCAAATGGGAACTGCCTGCTGACTGTGATCTATATGAGTGTAACACTTGAAAATATGGAATTAATCATAAATCAACATTCTGCAACCTCAAAATTACTTACCCAGCCTACTTACCTAACATTTTTTCTTCCTTTTGGTTTGGGTGCACTTGGACTTGCAGACCCAGCTTTCCAACTTTTCTTTTTATGTCTTCCTATCTACATCTACACTTATTTCTTCCAAGGGCCCAGATTAAGCAGTTGGGCTCCTTTGATTCTCTACCTATCTAAGAATATGCCAAGATTAAGAAGTTTGGACAGATTATTCATTCTCTATATTCTAAAATAGGAAATTGAAACCTAGGGAGACCAAGATTAAGCTGTTCGGACCTCCCTTCAGCTGAAAATTCTACAAATATGGGATAACTCTTCAAAATTGGAATGCATCAGATGAACTTTGAGTAGCATTCTTTCATGGCCTCTTTCTTTGGTGACTGTTAGCAAATATGGAGCATTGCAGCATGCAAAGTATGACATATTTAGCCTGTAAAAATGTCCATCATGAAATATGAGTAGCCTGTTGCAGCAGGAGGCTAACAGGTAACATTTGGATGGGCCAGTGAAGCCTTTTTTCTAGAGATTTTCCCAAGTTAAAATTTTTGTTTAATGAACTAGCCAGATGAACAATTTTATTTTCATCCAGTGGGGAATCTGCAAAAGATTCTTTCATACTTGATCATGGTTTCCGTAGTTAAACCCTGTTATTACTTGTTTAGCTTCTTTGAGGTTGAAGTTTCCTTCAGTGTTCCTTCCCCATCTTTGTTGGTCAGGAAAGGAGGATAATAAATCCTCCTATGTTCTAGCTCCTGAGCAAGAGTATCTGTGTGGGCCTTGAGAGGGCTCTCTTTACTCTGGCCTAAATCCTTCCAAATTCTCAAATTACCATTGTTCCTTACCTAGTCCTAGAGGTCATTTACCATGAGTAGACCTTTGTTATCGATATCATGCTTGAGAGATGCTAATTCATCCTTATACACGCTGGGTTCCTGTTGCTAGTTATCCTCCCAAAACCGAGGTAGGTTCTCATCTTGGATCTCATTCATTAGTTTTTTTTCATAGTGATTTTATGGCAATGTATCTTTCAATATTTACAAGTCTCACATTTATCATAATTATTTTTCCTTTCATGACATATGGTTCCATGGTCATTTCAATCGAATACCTAGATGAAACCAATAATACTAAACCTAGACTACACCTCCCCATTCTACACTTTAGCTTATTATAAGTGTTTTACTTTCTTGAACAATTGTTCCAACAATGAAACAAAAATAACGATGTGATATATGTCATGCAAGAATACACAAGTTTTATAGTTGGGTGATTGAACTTGGCCTAGCACCCATTTACTATAATACACAAGGACAAAGAATGTGGCATGAGAGAAGCTACATACAAGATGAGTCTGCAACTCTTACATGCAAAACCTCTTTCCTTGTGGTATTCCAAACCCCTTATGCAAATATTACATGGCTTGTGAAATGTAACCCATCCTTTGGTGATGCACCTCACAGAAGGAAACAAGTATGCAACTAGTCTCATTTTCCATGTCATTGTCCACCCAAGAACTCACACCTATACTCCGCTCGACTACAATAGACAATGCAACCAATTATCTTCATTCTGTGCACTCTTTTGCAACTTGCAAATTGATTTTATGTTCCTTGCAGCTTTACTTCATACCTTTCTCTTCATTCATTTGGTCATATATATAAGCATGCTCTCTCTCCTCAATGATCAATGATGTCCCTTTGTCTAGATTAGGTCGATGTGCTCCATAAAATCATTTAGTTAGAAAACCACAGATTATGTACAGGCTCACCAATCTGACATCCAATTGATATGCTTGCACATGATTGATGTGATGCGAGTGTCAATTCAAAATTTTCTCTATGCATTTTCGCTTACTACTCAACTCATTATTTGATGTGAAACCCCCCTCTCTTGCAATCATTCCTATAAAATTGAGTCAATAAATTTTGATGAATTGATGTTATGTAACCCATCTCTCACACCCTACCAACATATTATGGACATGTTATGGAAATCATGCATGCCATCCCAAAAATTCTCTCATCTTGTCTATATGAACCATGTTTCCATCTTCATCCATAATCAAGAAAGCCCCTTAGCACATTCAGACGCCTAAGGTGCTTACTAACCCAACTCATTGTTTTTAAATCAAGAGTGTTTGTTTCCATTTGGTTTGGTTTTTCTATTAATTGATTCATCTCTTGAATATTGTATCAACCTCATGTTTTTCAAATCCTCATCATGATAAGATATTCCATCCACTACAACATGTCAATTGAGTTGGGAGCTTGACAATTCGATTATGATATCAATAAGATATTAAAACTTATCAAGGTTTATTGCTTTAGAAAGAATATGATTGTTAATTATAACAAGACAAAGGTTATGATAATAAAATCCAAAAATCCACTTATTATAATTTTTTGCATAACAACAAGAACTTGATCACTCTACGTCAAAATATTAACTATAACTATAGTAATGAGTAGAGGATAAATAGAGAGTGGAAATATTATTTTAGCCTAAGAAACAAACATAAATTAGTAGATCTTTGGTCATAGAATAAAATTAGGATCCTCTCTTTGATTCTTTCTACTCATGTTATATGATATGATTGTGAAGTTTAGGGTTTCAGCATATCTAAAAAATCATGAATAAATATTGACAAAAGCCATATCCCTTTTATAGATTATAATTTTAAAATTAAAAGTAATACACCCTATTCTATCTTTCTCATAGAAGTGAATCTTACCCTATTGAAATAACAACATAAACACCTTGGAAGACTACAAACTTTTTAATTCTTCCTCATACGCCAACCAAAACCATGTGTATCACAAGTGAGTTTGCCATATGTCTTGGCTAAATGATTAGGATGTATAGGAACAAATAATTTTATTGAGTATACATGATATTAAAATTATTCTCACATCTAAAATTATATTAAAGTTCTTGTTACTTTTAAATTTGGGGATAAATTATGGTGTAATAAAGAACCCAACCATAAGAGAAAACTAAAATAGCATAAGGAAATTATTACCTTAATTTAGAAATCAAATATATCTCTTTATCTTAAAGAGTATAAAGATGAAAATCAACATTATTAAAATAATAATGAAATCTCATGATATTTTCAAAGAAAAAAGATATTGGACAATTTTTTAAAAACCATGATTTATTATTAAAAGGATTGAAAAATGAAAAGTACTATCTCTTAAAATATTATGTATATGTTGAGATTAAAGAACAATTTTTAAAATATTTATTATAATGAGGAATTTCTTAGCTTTTAAAATTGTCTAAATTATAAAACTTATTTTTTTCCCAAATTTCTTAAATATAAAGTCAAAACCACACACACACACACACACATCTTAATAAATTTTAAAAATTGTGAAAAGCAATATCAACAATAGAACATCGCCATATTTTGTCTTAAAATAGTTTGAAATTTTAGATAAGTTTTTGTGTACATGGAGTAAAAATATATCACTACACAAAAGTACATTGATACTATGGAATAGTAAAAATTTAAAAGAGCAATATTAACAACAAAACCCCTCTTCCTAGCATATCCATGGTTCAATTTGACTGTCTCTTTCAAGAAGAGCATAATAGAACACAATTAATAGTTGCATAGTAGCATAGTCCTCGCCTATTGTTGTGAGGCCTGAATTTTGTCGTTATTTGAGAACACTCTATTTCCACAATCATTTCTGTAGGTTGTACTTTTACACCACTCACAATCAGGGCTTATTTAGCACCTCCATACTCAACACAATGAAATCTAAATCTTGAGATATGCATAATTTGCAACTGTTATAGTAGTTTCCAAAAACCACTAAAGATATAGAGAAGTAAGTAGGTGGATTAAATGGAGGCCAGGAAAACACCCAACAACATTATATATGAAGCAAGTGCATATTCAAAATCTAAATTATATATCAATTTTGTTGTGCTTTCTCTACACTCCATGCAATATAATCTTCCTCAACACCTCTACACTCTGCATAATGAAGCTTTCTCTACACCTCCACACTATGCACAATGAAATTAACACCTAAGGTAAGCAAATGTGGTGATATGCTTACGTTTCCAGATTAAGTGGCAGATAACAGTACAATATAGTAGTGACATCAGACTTAGTTATTCATTTTAGGAATGAATTCATAGTGTATCATTTAGATTTTCCAAAAAGTGAAACCTAACAAAATTGTTTGTGCATATCACAAATCCACAATACTCACAATGAAAGCTTCTTTCATATCCCCACACATCTACAAAATGAAATATAAACTCTAATATATGCACACTATGCCATCATACCTCCACACTCTACGCGATTAAGTTAACGCCCAAAAAGATAAAACATGGCCTAATTTTTTGCTTCTAGCATTTATTCATAGTGTATTGTTTAGAGCTAGCAGAGAAGGAGGCCTAATAGAATCAGGTATGCAAACCATAATCTGACACTCCTCACAATGAAATATTATTCCATATCCATGCATCTCCACACAATCAAAGTTAATATGTCTTATATGCACACATTGAAATCATATCTTCACACTTTGCACAATGAAATTAATGCCCAAAACAACAAAATGGGGAAATAAGATTATGTTTCCAAGTGAAAAATGGAAGTACAACATACTAGCTACTTGAGGCTTAGTTATTTGTTTTGGACACAAATTCATAATGCACCATTTAGAGATGGCAGATAGAATGGTGTGACAAAATCATTCTTGCAAGTCACAATTCTGTGTTTCTTACAATGAAATTATATTCCATACACCCACAACTTTGCACAATGAAATGTAAACCTTGAGGTATGCACACTTTTCAATCATTATAGAATTTCACCCAAACAGACAAAGATATAGAGTATTAGGAAGTTGGATAAAATAGAGTGAGGGAAAACACACAAAAATATTATATTTTAAGAAAGTGCATAGCCAAAAATTTAAGTCACGTAAAATTATTATATCAATTTCATTGTGCTTTCTACGCACTCACACACAATGAAAGATTGTTTCACACCTTGACACTTCACATAATGAAATATTCATTTTCATCTCCACACTTGGAACAATGGAAGTTTCCTTTGCACCCCAACACTATACATGATGAAATTAACTCAACTAAAAGTAAAAAATTTAAATGTATAACTTCTCTTGAACTTTAAAAAATTAAAACATATGGGAATAGGGTATTTTGTCAAATCTAGTCAATAGGCCCGCAAACTAGATCAATCACGATGTATGAACATGTTGTCATATTCATTACATAAATCCCTAAGCATGACCTTTCTAAATCCCTATGTTTTTGGGTCTAATTACTTTAAATCAGTGCTTTTAAGGCCCAACGTAACTTTTCCCTTTAGAGAGATGTGTTTAGTAGTAGGTTTCTCAGTTCTGCACTAGCGCTGATTAGAAAAAGCTTGTCCCTTATTGGGGGTGTGTTGATTCTAGAAATTTGAGAAAATTGAAAAGGATGCCAAAGGTTCCTCTTCTAGAAGCTTTAAGGAGTTGCTTTAACCATTTACCCTATATAAGAATATTGAATCATATATGATCCTACCTTGGATATTTCACCTATTACCCCTTGAGTTCATCCTCCCATCTTAAGTGGATCTCAAGCCTAGATTGGTAAATCTATAAGAATTCCTAAGCTACCATCCCTCTCCTATGAATTTACTACCATTTAAAACATTAGGGATGGATTTTGGAGACTAATCACACTCGCATGTTGTTGCCTTGAATCTTAGAGATTCATCGTCTTCATTAATTAGGGTGACATTGAGGTGTGCTTTGTGACAAGGAAGGACAAGTCAACTTGGGGAGATCTCTACAATATCAACTACTAATCTCAATTGTAAACTCTCTCCGATTCATATTTTGTTTTCTCAATTGGTCTACTCCTATATTAATACAAAAAGATATTATAGAGAGGCAGATGCCTCGAGATTTCTAGCCATGGAGTTGGAATTTTTGCACAAAAAACTTTGACGTCCTAACTAGAGAGCTGGCATGATGACTGACATCTGAGTTTTTAATATCAAAGAACATTAGATTCCAAGTCTGGACAGTGACCATTCCAAAAACTAACCCAAACAGTTACTCAAAACTGACCCATACAGTGACACAGGATTGACTTGTGCAGAGTTATCTCCTGGACAAATTCCAACATAAACATAAACATGAACAGACACTAACATATAGGAGAAGGTCGTCCTCATAGTTGAGACTGACATATAGAACTGACAAAGACCTGAAACAAGCATGAAAACTATGTATCGAGAGGGAGTTGAGCTTCTTCTTCGGTAGCCGACCAAAAACTAGAGGCACAGGCTAGTTCAATCTTCATCCAAGGTTGATGGTTGTTCTTCTATGATCCGGCACCCAAATTGATCTGAGTCTTTGGAATTAGAAGGATGGGCTGCTAAGCTTGAAGGGTCTCCTCCCACTGGTGCGCTTGGGCCAACATTACCGTCTGTGTTCATAATTGGCAATCCTCCTGTATCTCGGCACTGGGAGACGTTTTGGCCTGCCAATATCTGTTCCATAGGAGCCCCATGATGAATCTCCCCCGAACCCATAGTGTTCACACACATTTCAATTGTCACACAAAAAATGAAGGATGAGTTTCCTAGAGAACAGGGGATACAGAAACGGGCAGTATGCGGGTGCGAATGATGCCCACAGACTTCGGCTCTAACTTTCCCCCTACCCCTGCCCCTGCCACTTCTTGTAGCAGGATAACTGTAGCAACAAAACTCTGAAGCGTCCGACGAGGGGTCCGAAGTGGTTGAGGAATGCTTGTGGGAAGCTCGACCATGAGAACTGCCTAGTCTGCACCACATTCTAGGCAGCTCTCTAGGCATATTGTGAAGAGCACAACTGAAAAACGGAAATGGAATGGCTGGGAAGTGACTGAGGAGTGAACACACAGAGTATAATGAAGACTGAGCACACTTGTAGCTGTAAGCTCCAAGAACCAGAGCCAAAGCGAAGCAAGGGATGGTGTTGGCACTTAAGGAACATCAAGGATTAACAAACAGAGAGGGAATGGCTGGGAGGCGGCTAAGGGGAGAACACACTGAATATACTAGAGACTGTTATTAGGATAAGAGAATCCCCCTCTACCTCAAGAGGGAATTTTTTTTTTTGATCTGCTATGCAAATCCCTTTCCATAATCCTTCCAATTCAGCAGCGTTGTTGGTACCTTTTCCAATTGTTCCATGATAGATATGCAATACTGTGCCCAATTCGTTCCCGAAGACACCGCCAAATCCAGCCGGCCTAGGATTTCCCTTGGCTGCCCCATCAAAGTCCAATTTATATGAGTTGGATGTAGGAGGGGACCAATTGAGTGGAGAGGTAGAACTGGTTGCGGGTCGGGATTTGACAAGGGCAAAAAAGGTGAGGTCCAAATTCCAGGCTTTCATGATGAGACATTCCTGAGGAGAGTCTGGCAGGTCCGAGTCTTGCCAATGTCTAATAGCCAGAGTTTCTCAGATATTTTGCTTAAGAAGAAGCCACAGAGTGTAAATTGGCCTGCTGATATTGTTGAAGACTCTATTGCTCCTCTCCTTCCAAAGTATCCAGTAGAAAAAGCCCGGGATGAGGTTCCACAATGAATTTAGAAGAATGCTTTCGAAAGGGTGCTTTTTCCATTTCCTAATGGTGTCTGTAATATCTCCCAATTGTTTTCTTGACCTTCTGTTGCATTGGTCAATTTTCTCCCATAACTGAGTAGCTAGAGTACAAGTATCCATAAGATGCAAGATGGATTCAGAGTTGAGATTACAGTTGGGGCATCTCGACGGTCCAATGAATCCTCTTTTTTTCAAACTGTCCCAAGTAAGGATTCGCTTCTTGCTTAAGATCCATAGGAAAGTGGAAACCTTACGCCAAATTCCTGGTTGCCAAACCTGGTCCGAAAGTTGATCCTTATCTATCTGAGTGGTTGAATAACGAAGTTGTTATGCTTCCTTGGTAGTAAGCATTCCTTTTGGTGTATGTCCCCATCGTAGCTTGTCCTATTGATCTGAGTATTTGATGTGATTTAACTCCTGATCGATCTTTATGTGGGTTTCCCCTTGCTAATTAGCCTGCTAGGTGCTAGTTGGTTTCTAAAGTTGAAAGTCTTGGGGCGTTTGCTGCTACTAGAACTGATGAACATGGGTAAGATAAGCTTGTTGCATAGAAGCTTGCCAGATCGGCTTGTGGAAGAGTGAGGCTAGTTTTGGGAGTTGTTGCTAGGAGTCCTCCCAGAATATAGCTGTGGTAACCAAATGAATTTCCCAGAAGCTATGCTCTTGTATGAAGGCATTGTGAAACTTGGTGGCATTCCAAATCATAGAGCCTGGAGTTGTGGTACTGATTCTAATAAGGTCGTCCCATTGATTGCCTCGCACATATTTTTCTTTCCATAGCCATGCCCAAGGTATATGTGGTTTGGAGATCAAATTCCACCATACATGGGCTCCCATTGTGTTGTTTCTTTGGACAGGGTCCCTTAATCCTAACCCACCAACAGATTTTGGCTGGTAGACCTCGTTCCAATTGGCAAGAGCCCATTTCCTATTGAGACGAGAGGATCCCCACAGAAAGTTTCTCAGTAGATTACGGATTATCTTAAGTACCCATTTGGGCGCTGCTAGAATAGAGGAGATATAGAGGCATGGCCTGAAGAACATATTTGATCAAGATGAGTCTGCTTGCCATATTGAGCGAGCGGGAGATCCAGGAAGAGAGTCTGAATTCCAACTTGTCAAGGAGGGTTCTCCAGGAGGCGTGTTTATAGCTGAGTCCAACTAAGGAGCTCCCAAGTATTTCGAGGGAAGCACTCCTATAGAGAATCCTAGAATTCTAGCCATGTTCCTTTGAGTTGTGGCAGGGGTATGAAAAAAAGAAAAGTTTCTCCTATTCATATTAATACAAAGAGTATAAAGTTTTTCTATATGTTGTATGTTACTTTTACATTCATGTATTTAAATGATTTGTTGATCCATTGAATAAAGTAATTGAATTATGCTATGTAGATGTTGTGGATCATTGGCTTGTTTTGATTTTATGTGAAAGTTCTAATGATGGTAATCAAAACTACGATTGAAGCTTACAAGTTAGCAGTAAAGCAAAGCTTGTGATGGATTAGAAGTAAGCCTCTTTCCATTCTTCAATTTCTATAAGGGAAATCTTATATTCTTTTCCCTATGTTTTTCTGAACAAGTCCACTAGGTCTAGGGAAGATACTTTTGTCTGCAATCATAAATTTCATGTAACCAATTCATAACTCCACTAGGGATCATTTCTTTCCTTTAGTGATTTCCTTGACCTTAGCCTTCTTTCACCTCTTGAATAGACCTCCATTGCCTCACCCAGTCTGGATTGACACTAGGAAGATATTTCATTGAGCTTGATTTTCTTTTTTTTTTGTTGGAACTTGACCCAATCTTTATCAACACTCCCCTTGGTATAGAAATAGATCATCACAACTCTCTCTAGCCTCCTCTGCACATGTTTTTGAAAGCACTAGTTCCCTTTCAGCACGTGCACTGACCCGTGTTTAATGCAAAAAATTCAATTTTGTGCTTTCTTCTCTGAATTTATTTTTTCTAGCTGGTTCTACTTGTGTCCCTGAGTGTACCTTGGACAATAAAAAGCCTTTATTTTTTTTTATTTTGGTTTTGGATTGCCTTTGATAATATTTTTTTTGGATTTTTCTGTGTTCCTCTCAATTAGGTCATTAACAAATTGATTGCTTGAAACAATTGGCTTTTCAATTGTTGTTATGAATAGTTTTCATATTTCTAATTTGAAAATTAAGTCGATTGAAAAGAAAAATCTCATGCATTTTGCATTACATTTAGGGTTTTGTGTGTGAAATTGGATTTGGAAGATTTACATTAGGGGAATTAATTTAATGATCTGGTTTTTTGTACCTTGTATCATTTTGCATCATTCTTTATTCTCTTCCCTCTACTACATAGATTTTGAAAGAAAATAAGATTTCATTTTATCATGCTAGATTGCATCTTTAGGATATTAAGGTAAATTCATAGTGAGCATTGAAAATTGAAACACAATTAAAGATAAACATTAAAATTCATTGAATCAATCTTACAGAGCATTTGAAAAATTAACAAAAACATGTTGAGGTATGCACTAGATATGTGTTATAACATCTATAAAGACAAAAGTTTTTTGTTTTTTTCCAGCATTGCATCCAGTGCATGAACATCTCCCATGTCATCTACATCTATAATTCCATCTAGAACTTTTATGATGAGCGCTACACACTCTACTCCTCCTGCTCCATATACTCTTATGGGTTAGCAATAAGTTGGTCCTTATCTTAGTGGGTATGTACACCTACAACAACCTAATTCGCCTATTGGGAACCCTCCTCTTGGGTGGCAGTTTCCTCCATATAATCGTCCGCCTTTGGTAGGGGAGGAACCTATTTCAAGGATATTTCCATCCCCTAATGTTAGTGCTGAATCTCATGTGAGTACTCCACATTTCGTAATGGTTTCTAATGTTTGGAAACTTGCCATTCCTATACAACCTAGGTTGGTTGTGGATTCATCTTTAATTTCTCAACCTGTTCAATCTACATCTCAGATTATTTTTCATCAACCTGTATCTCAACAAGATCAAGCTCAATTAAATGTAATCTAACCTTTACAGGCTACATGTTTACCTCAACCTATTCCACCAATATCTTGTGCTTCGCAAGCCATGTATACCCTACCTTTCCAAGGTGTTACAAGCACAACCACTTGGTTAGGCCATCCACCAGATTCAAGTAGGTAAAAATGTATATCATTGGCATAGGCACAACCTAACCAACCTTATGCTTTGATGAAGCAAAATCCCACAATGAAATAGTAGCAAGGTTATGTGTATTCTGGTTATCAAAATCGTCCCTATCGCAAGACATAGATGCTTGTTGCTCAGACCATCACATCTTAGCCAAGGTATCCTCCACCAGATCTCAAAAGGAAGTTGCCATCTGTAGCAACTATTTAATTGTGAGATCTGACGAGGATCACCAATAATACCATTACTCATTCTCCTTGGTTGCTAGTTATTCCCACAAAATTTCCTAGTGATATCCCTAGATTTAATGGAAATCTTAAAGAAGACCCATCTACACATGTGATGATTTATCATTTTTGGTGTTCTTTGAAATCTTCCAATGATGAATATGTTCATTAGTGTCTCTTCTAGCTCACTCATTGGTACAAAAACAAAATGGTATATTGAACAACCACGAAATTCATTCGATAATGTCAGCGCCTTGTCTACCACATTCCTAACACATTTTCGGTTGCCCATAATATATGAGATTGAAACTAATATTTTAACCAATTTTAAAAAAATGATGTCACTCACATTTAAGATCACATTCATGAGTGGTGACATTGTCATCGTTTGGTTAAAAAACAAATCCTGACCAATTGCTAGTTGAATGGTTTACTAAGTCTTTGTTGTCATCCATCACAAAAGATGTTGCTAAGGGCAGAGTTGGAACTAAAGAGAAATTAATTTATCATTCCTAGTATTTGGATCTTATTTATACCCAATCTGGCACTCTCTGTGATAAAATACCAAACGCTTTGCAACCTTCCAATATTGTTCCTGAACATCCTAGTAAATAATCACATGTCGTTAATTCCGTGATTCGTTATGCCATCCAGTAGTTAACTTCCATCCCAATTATCATTGATGATTCAAGTTTTTATTCATGGTAAGAATATCCATCACTCCATTCTGGAAAAAGGAGCCTTAACCTATATCATGTCCCTTTCTTGCTAGAAGGTCGTTGGTTTTCCACAATTTAGCCAATTGCCGACTACTCTAAATTATTTTGATAGAAGAGGCTTCAAGCCTTGTGGAATTCTAAATTCATTACAAGCATAACTAGGTAGCAAGATGGTATTAGTAGAAGTCAAATTTATTAACAGACCGCTACATTATAACCTTCTACTATGTCGTACATGGGTTTATGGTATGGGTTTTGTTGTTTCAACATATTCCAAAATGATTGATTTCCCTCATAAGGGAGGTATAGTAGCCATTGATGAACTCAATTTATTCTCCACCAATTCTCAAGATACTAGAAGAATCCCTCTTGTGGGAGAAATCCTGCACTGATATCAACGTGTTGGGGTAGGACTACTTAAGGATTCCTCCCTCATGAGAACCTTTTTTCTTGCCCCTCCTCCCAAAAACTCTAATCTCATTGCCCATGTCAACATGATATCTTCTCCTACTAATCCAACTAATCCATGAGTAGTGTCAGATGAATCTAATATTGGCACTTTTTGTTACCACATGCCACTCATTCCCATTGAGCTCGATTATGAGGCCATCTATTTGGCCTGTGTGTTGCACTCTACTCTCTCCTCTTCGATCAATTAGGTTGATCATTCCTTATACTATAGAAAATCCTGTGATTCCTTCTCTCATACATTTTCTACCAGTCATAGCATCATGGAGATCATGATGCCAGATGATGCATTGTGGGATGATCATCAACACTATAACACCTTCCTCCTACATCTACCCAAGAAACCATGCATGTGGGGTAAACATGGGATGAGACACCACTATGATATGACTCAACCTCCTAAGTTACATTAAGGAAGTGGAACTGATGGAAACACACCACACAGACATTCAACATTAGCATTAGTACCCTCAGGAACCAATCCAACACTTCAGGTATCTTGTCTTTGGGTCCTACTAAACTTTTGGACAACTTCCCCTCTGAACGCCGTCATCTTATGGGTATGCCAATATCTAGGGACCTCCAGAGACTTTCATAGGCCTACTTTCTAGTGTCCAGGGACCTCTGGACATTCTCACAATGATCCAAGGGCTACCACATGGCCTCCTCATTGCCAGCCAAAATTTTGTAAGGGGTTGAATGGTGCCCCGTAGGTTTCAAACTTGTGACCTCGTACAAACTAATAAAAGACTACAACAACACATCAAACATGTTTCTTATTAAACATATGTAAAAAAAACTATATAAAAGGTTTGTTAATGTTGCATTTTCTTCTTTTTTTTGGTGTGGTCGAGGTAAGCCCTAACCCGTAGCCACCCCTAAAGCATAGGACCACAGGCATGGGGCCAACAGATAGCTCCTAGCCCAACCCACACCCAGCCCTCATGGATTTTTCCACAATCACAAATAATCCTATTCGTAAATGGTGCCAAGCCAAAGAACCAAGCACAAAAGGGAGGGCTTCATCCCCAAGATCATATGAGCTCCGATAAAACCATGGGTGTGACATAGTTTAGATGCCCATCCACAAGGGGGCTAGACCAAAGTCTTATGTGGCTACATGGAATCAAGGATGCACACCAACGTAAGGGGCCAGAGAATAGCTCCCTACACGGTCATATGGGTGTCATGTGGCCCGAAATTTTTAGGACTGGAGGGTTAATCGCACCCTTAACGGTCTTACAATTTTACCTGTCTAGCGAGAATTATGTGAGATTTTGTCCATTGGTTCTGCATTTGGGGTGCACAAGCCAAGTTGAGGCCAAATCATAGGATGGTTAGCTAGAGAATCAAGTAAAAAGAGAAAAAAAGCATAAATTTCTCAGTTTTTTGGCCAAATGAGTTGCAAAAAGAACCAAAATAGGGGCTTTTGATTGTTTTAGAGCCATTGGAGCCATCATTTCAGCATTTTGATCAGTTTAACTTGATGTAAACACATTTTTTAGCATAATGGAAGAACCCCATCATTGGAAGGTGGACCAACAGATGTAGCCTAATTTAGGGGTTAGCTACTTTATCATTTGTTGTTTTTGTTTCTCTATTATGGTATTGATGGGTTCTTTATTTTCTACAAATTTAATTTTTAAAGAATGATAATGTGTTAAGGAAATTGACATAGGTGTTTAAAAATTTGATCATTATACTTGCAAATTTCACTATAAAATCTTCAAGATTTTACATACATATCACACAGGCCTACTTGGTACCATCCACAGAATCTTTTTGTTAGTTCTGTGGTAGCGTCCCCAGGAATTAAGCTACATTTTTAGGCCCAGAGCCTAGATCACTCCCCATACTTTCATGGTACCTCCAAAATAGTAAATTAACAAGGAAATGACAATGAAAAAATAATCATTTGAATGAGACCTTGACTAGACCCCTACTAGCCTTGATAGGAATTTCGTCAAACATATCACAAGTATGTAATCTACAAGTGTCAACAACAAATCTAAGCATAGGGGTCTCATATTTAGCTAAGAATCACTAAGAAACATTCATTCCTCAACACATCAACTCCCATTTCATCCATTAGGTCATAGATACATTGATCATTCATTCACAAGTAAAATCATGATGTGAATCATATATAACTTTTGCCATAAAACAAATAAATAACCAGCATAATAATAGCATGAATACTCATCAAATCACAATGATATAAACCAGATATAATTCACTAAAATACTCATAGAAATATAAGGATAAATAACCTCACATTGATGATACAAAATCCAAACCAACGATGGGACTTCCATGCACCACCTAACCATAGAATGGTTGAGCCAAATTTCTCTTCAGCCATTCACCCCTATGACATATTCCAAACATGAATGTGGGATCTCATAAACCACATCAATTAAAAATCATCTAGGGTTTCTAGAGGCCATCCAACTCAACCCATCAAAGAGTGATTCCACCTGACATTCGGACATTGCAAAACGATATTTAGATTGGTCTCTATCCAAGCCTTTCAAGGCTTCCAAAGCATTTTTTCCAACTAAAGCTTCCAAAACTAATAACTCAACACATATCTATCGTCGAGCTTCTAGAGAATTTTTCCAACTAAGGCTCCCGGTACTAGTAGCTAAACCCACCAAGGGATTCCAAAGCATTTTTCCAACCAAGGTTCCCAAGACTAGTAACTCAACTCAAGCTATTATAGGGCTTCTAGATCATTTGTACAACCAGGACTTCCAGGGACTAATAAATCAACCCAAGTGAAGGAAACATGAGAAAAAACCAGAAAAAAAAGGAAATAAACCCACAAAATCCATGGCTATTTAGGAAAAGGTAAGGCTAGGAAATCCACTGCCAATCTGGGTGATCCTCCATGCCTGTGAGAGATCATGACTAGTAATCTGCATGCATATGCCATGCATGCCAAAACTAGTAACAAAAACATACATGAAAGTTAGTACCTACAAGAAAAAATGATGTAGTTGTTGATCTTTATGCCCTTTTACACTTTCCTGCTCTTCCTTTTCCTTCCTACTCCAAGAATCCAAGTATGCCACACCCACCAAGAGTGTTCCAAGAAATGTTTAAGTCTCTAAGAGTGAGAGGGAGAGAGAGAGAGAAAACCTAAGAGAGTTACAAAATTGAACTAAAAAAAGGTTACCAATTCATTGTCAAAATCCATTTTATGAATGATGTCTCTATTTTCTTCATTTTTCATTATTTTCCTTCATTTTCCTCTTCACATGCAACCTATGACCTTTCACCTCCTTTTTCTTATATTTTCTATTGTTTTTCATAAATAAGTGTGCCAAAATGTAATTTTACCTTTCAAAAGCCTTCATCATTGCCTTTTCTAATTTTCTTAGCCATTAATCAATCACAAGTCATCCCCATCACTAAGGTTTTTCCCAACATTTAGGTAGGAATAATTGTCCCATCAATTAAGGTTATTATTTTGCCTTTATTACATTTATTTAATGGAATTTTCACTATGTCTGCTATAGAACCCTCCCCCTTGGCGGAAAAACGACCTTGGTGTTAAACAAAACCCATAACCATAAAACTGTTGTAAGAAAAACATATTGTTGATGTAGTTTTATAACTTAGCTCATTGCAGTATTTATAATGATCAACTTGGTGAGAAACAAACTAATATAAAAAATAAAAAAAAACATAACATCATAATCGCATGACACCCATACTGATTATTTGAGCTTTATAACATAGCTGATGGATGTATCTACATGCATATACATATGTAGAGATACCAAAATCACCAAACATATACCAAAACATATACCAAGACATATAGCAAAACATCATACGAAAACACCATCCCAAAACTTCTTTGCCTCAACCAGCAAACAAGGAAGGATACATAACCCACATCCGATATGCCATCTCTCATGTAGCTTCATCGAGCCCAAAGTGCTCCCATTGCACTTTAAATTGCTTTATTGATTAGTTTTAGAGAATGAGCACTTTGTTTCTACGATATATAATAAGCCTCCAACTGGAATTCCCCATTTGGTTCCACTTGCAATACAGACTAGTTAATCATATGATCAACATCGTTCACATACTTCTTAAGAAATGATACATGGAAAACATCATGCACTTCAACTGTTAGAGACAGTGAAATTTGATAAGCTACTGGCCCAATCCTCTTAATAATGTTGGAGGGTCCACAAAATAGTGGTGTCAGCTTGGCATATGATCCAATCTATAAGGATATCTTCTTTGATTTGATGTGCAAGTGTACTTGTTACCCAACTTGGAACTCCTTGAACAACCTGTTCTGATTTCTGTAGCTCTTCTACTTATCCTATGATGCATTTATATTCTTCTTGTCACCTGCATTTCTTGTTCCATGTCTACCATCATATCCAGTCCAATCAGCACTCTGCTAAACAAATCACTCGAACTGATGGGAGTATTGCAACTCCTCCCATAAAATTCCTTAAACAGACTCATTTTCAAATATTCCTAATACCCATGGTTGTATGTGAACTCTACTAGTGGAAGGTACTCTTCCCACTTTTGATACTAATGAATCACATACATCCTTAACATGTCCTTCAGTATATTGCTGACCCTCTTTGTCTATCCATCTGTCCGTGGATGATAAGTTGTACTAAATGCCAACTCCGTGCCAAAACCTACAAATAACTCCTTCCAAAACTTGGAAGTGAACTTTGCATCCTTGTCTGACACAGTCTTCTTCGGAACACCATGCAATATGACCACATCTCTGATGAATACCTATGCTACATCACTAGCTGAGAATGTAGACTTCAATGGAATGAAGTGTGCGACCTTTCTCAACATGTCCATAATAACCATGATGGAATCATGTTGTCTCATTTTCCTCGACGACCCTGTCATGAACTCCATGGAAATTACCTCCCATTTCCAATCTGGAATCAAAATCTTTTGTAGTTGTCTAGGTGGTTTCTTACACTCTGCTTTCCGACGCTAAAAATGAAAACACCTAGCCCCAAAATTTGCTACATCCCTCTTTAGATTCAGCTAATAGTAAAATCTCTTCACTATTGTGAGTATCTTATGATAGCTCGGGTGACTCAAATATGGTTTCACATTAAACTCCCTCAAAATCACCTTCTTGAGCTCACAACTATTAAATACATATATCTTATCTCTAAATTGGACTAACTTGCACATGTAGCTATACCTGTACCTGCACTTGCATTTGTACCTGTACTATCACGTGTACATGTACCTATACTTGTACCTATACTATCACCTATACTTATACTCTGTCGTAATCTATGCATAATATCCATATATATGACATCTTGTTAACTTGCCTGCAATATCCTAATCTGTAAGTCTATCCTATAAGAGCTCATAGATTCCGAGAGATTTAACTATATCCATTTTCTAGGAGCATCTGCCACTCTATTTTCTTTACCTTTGATACATCTGGTCTCAAAATTTAACTCACTGATCATTTCCAACCACCGAGCCTACCTACCATTCAGATTATGTTGGTCAAATAGATACTGCAAACCACTGTGATCACTCATCAATGTAAAACTCCTGCCCAAAAGATAATTTCTCCACATCTTTGATGCATATATAATCATTGCCAACTCAAGATCATGTGTGGGGTAGTGCTACTCATTCTCATTCATCTTTTGCAACTTATAGCATACTACCTGTCCATACTACATAATGAGTCCACCAAGTCCTGTCTTACAAGAATTCATGCATACTACAAACTCTTTGTCCGAATCTGCAATTTTTAACATTTGTGCATGTGTCAACAACTTCTTAAGTTGCTCAAAAATAGCCTCACACTCCTATGTCCAGTCAAATGTCTTACCGATGTAATAGGATAAAAAATCTATGAGAAGTTCTTGATGAACCTCCTATTATAGCCTCCCAAACCAATTAAGGATCTCACCTCATCCACATTCTTAGGAGCTACCCACTCCATAATAGCTCTTATATTCTCTACAACTACTAAAATTTCCTCTTTGGAGATAATATGTCCCAAGTAATGTACCACAGCCTAAAAGAAACTACACTTGTTGAAATTAACATGCAACTAATGCTCTCTCAACAACCTCAACACCGTTTTTAATTTCTTGACATACACTTCATCATTTTTAGAATATACCAATTTTTTATCAATGAACATAATAACAAACTTATCCAAATACAGATGCAACACACTATTCATCAAGCACATAAATGTCACTGGAGCATTAGTTAAGCCAAATGGAACCACAACAAAATCATAATGCCCATACCTGGTGTAAAAAGTTTTCTTGTAAATCTCTACCTCTTTGATGCATACCTAATGAAACCCATATGTCAAATAAATCTTCGAGAACGGTGTTTCTCCCTTCAACTAATCAAAAAGTTACCAATCCTTGGTAATGGGTACATGTTCTTGATAGTTACTTTATTTAGCTGCCTGTAGTCGATGCATAATATGAGAGTACCATTTCTCTTCTTCACAAACAATACTGGTTCACCCCATGGTCATACACTTTGCCTAATGTATCGCTTTCCCAACATTTGCTTCAGGTGTAGCTTTAACTCTACCAACTTAGGTGTGCACATCATGTAAAGCGATTTTGATGTTGGAGCTGGCCCTAGCACCAACTCAATGGAAAATTCTAACTCCCTCTAAGGTGGAAACTCTGTAATATCCTGAGGAAATACATCCTGGTAAAATCATTGTAAAACTTTGTACATTCTCAACACATCTGCATCCTCAACTTCCTTACCCTTTTCACTAGAAATGTGTACTACAAATAACACCAACCCTTTTTTGCACCTACACTTTTCTTGCATAGTTGTCACAATCCTAACCTATGTGGCTTTCTTCTTACCTTGAAAGACACTTGGTTCCCCATTGACATCAACACACTCAATGACATTGTCATAAAAATCCACCTTGGGTCCATGAAGGTACAACCAATCCATTCCCAATAACATGCTATATGATCCCAATAGTAATACATTCAAATGTGTTGTGGTAGGCATACCATTAAAATCAAATTCAGAAGCTCTTACCCAATGATGAACTCGCTTCTTTGTACCTTTAGCCAAATTCACTAACCAAGAATTTGCACGTGATTCCTTACTCAAACCACACTTATCCACGAACTGAGGACTAACATAATGATTATTAGATTGAGGGTCAATCAAAATAGAAATAACTTGATCATAAAGCTTATAGTCCATGTCAATGATAGATACCTAATTGCTCTTATTTTTTGTTATCGAACGTTGCATATATATGAGGAACACTCTGAACATCCCCAATAGTTTGTGCCTCATGCAAACTATATATTTGAGGCATACCGCCTTGATTTTATGGACACTCTCTTATGCGATGATCTTTGCCACAAGTCCAACACTCTGTAGGCTTCTAACCTGTCTCCTTGTTCTTGACCTTAGATTGATGTCCCTATCCTTTGTCAGATGCATTAAACCTCTTAGGTGGCACAACATTATCCTTATTATTTGTACCCTAAGGTCTTGCTTACTTCTTGTCCCATTTTACCTTGTTCTTTGTATTACCTTTCCAGCCTGTCTTAGTCTCAGACTTGTGCTTCCATTGTTCGTAGTAGTGCCTTAGCTTTCGTATGGCCTAGTCCAATGATATAGGCTCATTGAAATCAATCATGTCTTTAAATTTAACTAGCAATCCACTAATGAAGCTCTAAATCTTAGCCTTTTCCTTTGTGAGATAAGGCACATACCTTAATAACTCCAAGAACCTGCTATTGTACTCATCATCTATCATGGATTCCATATTTAGCTCATAAATTTATTTTTCCCTATAGTCAAAGTGTCTCTCTGACAAATACTTGTTCTTGAATAACCTCTCAAACTCACTACAAGTCAAGTATTCCTCACAAGTACATCTAACATTATTCACATCTTCCCACCAAATGTCTATTTTAACTTTGAGATTGGATGTAGCTACTCTCTCTTTCATGTTCTCTGAATAGTCATGCAATCTGAAGAATTTCATCATGCTAAGAAACCATGCCTCTACATCCTATGGTTTCTTCATCTATCCATAAAAATTTAGTGGATTTGGTTTCTTAAACTCATCCGACAATTATCCCCTATCACTCCTCATGTAAGGATGATAATGATGAGGATCATAGTGCCTATCAGAATTAGAACTAGAATAATATCGATTTCTAACGCCTCCCTTATGTGAAGTGTCCAACAATCTACCATCTCTAATAGTGTCATCTTTATCTAACATGTTGTTGGCTTGATGGGCCCTGACCCGAGTTCAGCGTTAGTTTGCCAAGCAAATCCCTACACTATTGACCCTTTCGACACTAGCCTATAGAGCACAGACTGAAGTCTCACCCAAAGCGGTATGGGGGGATGTAGGAACCAAGTTTTTATACCCTAAGATGGTCATGACATCAGTCTACACTTCCTAATCCTACCTTCGTGGAGATTGATAAGACTTTAGGGCTTATCAATGTCTCTTCTCTTTTTTCCTTCATTACCTCTACGAAGGTACTTGATTAATCTTTGCGTAACCCTAACTCGATGTCCAGGAACTTACATGCCTTTGTGATTGAGTTACTGTATAAGTTCCCAAGTTATCTTAAGTGTCATCTAATCTACAAGCATTTACAATTAACTTCGCATAATCCTTCACTCTTGCTTGTGTTCAATTAATAGATATAATCAAATACATTTGTGCATAAAATAAGCATTATAATGTAAGCCAATATCATAGCATAATATAATCAGATGTATTAAACATAGACAAAATACAAAATGATTGCTGAATAATTATCTTTATTGATATCTCAAGTTCAGTATAGACTCTATTTGCCTTGCACACACAGCTGCAGGGATCCATGCACTTAGTTGTGGACCTCCACCCTAGGCCTCTTCGCACTAAGCTACAAAGCCTCTACCTACACTAAGACATGAAAACACTTAGAAATTCTTACCCAAAATCCTTCTTCTTCTTCCCCCCTTCTTAGACTCTTCTAATACTCCCTTTTATACAATCCCATGGTTTGCGGACCATGCATGCGTAATAGTTAAGAACATGTTTTTCTTTTTAAGAGATCACAAACCATAGGATTAGAACATGTATGTCTTAGTAAACATAGTAGCTAAATCATTGACATACCCCTGAATTTAAAATTAGATAATAATAATAATAATATAAATAATAAAATATTAATATTATGTATTTAAATTTAAATTTAATAAAAATATTTTACTATAAAAATATTTCTCCATTATTTTAAAATAAAAAATATAACTGATGAAATAAATCAAGTTAAAAACAATTAATTACATCATCACAGTTATTTCAAAAAGATAAATATTTGCTTCCATGCCATTTCTAACAATAGTTAACTACTAAAAATAGTATTCACTAGAACATAAGGTATAACACTAGGAATATACAAATTAATTGTTACAATGGTTCCTCTCATCACCTTTCAAAGTACAATATGAAATAAGATATTATTTATGTACTCATTGCTAATATAGGAAGTAACAAAGTATACAATTTTTCTTTCATTATCTTCCTTAATATTATATGTCACATCTTTGAAGCTTCAACAAAGTTTTTTTTATTGCAAAAATAAATTAAATTTGAATTGCAATTTAAATAAAAATCATATTTTTATACGTTCAAAACACTTAGAAAAAGAAGGAAAAAAGAAAAAAAAACATATAATGTTTATGAGATTAAAATTATTTTTTTAATGTTTTTAAAAACTAGCCTACAATTTTATTTTATTTTTCCTTTTCTCTTTTTAATTAATCCTCAATTATTTTATTTATTTTATTTTTCTTTTTAACTTTGTTATTTTTATAAAAATAAAAATATAATAATTATAACTTAAAAAAAACATAAATATAAATAAATTTATACATAAGAATCACATTAACATCATAAAACACTATATAGGGAAATTATGGTGGATCTGAAATGAGTTCAGCTAGGGTTATTTGCGGTATATGCGGGATCTATAGAATTGCTGCCATTGAGGGGCAATCTCATCATGGCACTCTCGAAGGCCACTTTTATTGGAAACTCCAGAGAGTTGACACAACAAAACATATTATTAATAGGCATAAGCTTACACACTTACTTCATGCACATACATCACAATGTGTCCCATTACATAATGATGGGATCACTAGACTATAAGAACATGGAAGGTAGATTCTATGACTCAAATACAACTAACTTACAAAGACTATGAAGACACAACTCATGATAGATAGACTCAACACTAACCACGAAAATACAACTCATCAACTCTATATGGACATATGATTTCTACATTATTCCAACATAACCCCTTAATGGAGAAATGAATTTTCAATAATGCATAACAACGCCTGTTGGTCTCAGTCTCAGCTAGGCTTACAAATATGACTTCATTTTGACTTTCTTTACATTAACATATTGATGAAATTTCTTCTTCGACTTGCTGATCCAAAATTAGACACTTTCAACATATTTAGTCTTCTTCTTACTCTAGATCATGAAGTATTTATGTTTCTTTTTATTCCAACTAGGATGATACTAATCCATCTCAACTGCTTTTCAACAAGTTCATTTTCATCATCACTAGTTTCCTGTTTAGTTGGTTGTCGCCTCATCAATCCATAATAATGTTTTATTTCTTCTGGGCTCCAATAAATTAAAACACCAGGAACTTATTCAAATATATCCACCACTGTTTCCATTTCCATGTCATCTAGATTATTTATTGATTCACCATTTTGCTCATTTTCAAGAGCCTTCACTATTTCGGCTATTGCTTTCAGAACTGCATCAACTTTTTCAAAAGGTTTCTCAATCCATTCTTCAATAAAATTTATCTCTACATCATAATCAAATTTGACATCTTCAAAATTTCTTGTCCCTTTAATTGCATCTACAATTTCCTCTTCATATTCTTCCACTTTATCAACAACAAACAATAGTTTGTCAATAAAATTCTTTTCAAATATAACCTAGAATTCATTTCATAAAACAAATATACCTCATCAAGTTTAATTGAAAATTTATCTACTATGGCTGGATCATCCACAAATTTTTCCTTTTGAATCTCATGAGTTTTCTTACTACATTTCATTTCCACCTTCGGCCCATGATACTTTCTCTTAAATTGTTTAAATTCTCTTCCAAATTGTTTAATTTTACTTTTCCAACCCATTGAAAAACAAAATGGCAATTACAACAACTTAATTCCACCACAAATTGAGTAATAAGTAGCTGCATCACATCATACAACTTCATTTGGTAGTTGACAAAAAATACCACAAGGAAAGCTCTTACCACTAAATTTGAACTCTCAGGTTAGGTTCACGCATACTCTAAAAATAGTATCCTCCATGGTTATTGAATGCACTTCATGCAGATTCAACATCAATGAAAGGTTACAACTTCACACAAAACTAAGGATAAATTGTCTTTCTGATCTTTTATTCACCATCAGGCACAACGCTTCTAGAACTGCACTCAATGCCTTCTCAACAAACCACTTGGAATCACACCTTAGACAATCATACTGCCTTCATCTTGCTAAATAATAATAAAAAATGATCATTGTGATAGGTATTTGAACAATAGTTCCACGCAATTCACACTCTTGTAGAAAGAAACAAAAAAAGCTTTAACCAGCATTAAAGAACTTTATACCGCCTTTGTTCAAAATTTCATTGGGCCTTCAAACCACGGTTCTGTTGTGAATTCACAGATCTTTTGTTGAAATCCTTGATAATCAAACACATGTGCATGTTCCAGCTTCAAATCTCTCTCTTGACTGTTGAGGGGATATCTATTACATATCGGATCTAAAAAAAAATATAGAATTTACATCTACAGAGTGGGAGTCCTTTTCTCAAAGGTTGTCCCAACAAAAAACAACAACCTCACTCCCAAATGTGCGAAGTAGATTTCGAATGCCGCCTAGAGTCAATGACTTTTTAACTACCCAGAAAGACTGATCTAGTTCTTGGCCTTTACAAATGCACAGGTTTGTACACCCTTCAATACACACTAACACCCCAAATCTAGCCCTCTACTTGACATGGATTACCTTTCCACAATTTCCTATGCTCAACGTTCCACAGGAACAGATTTGCCATCGACTCCACATAAGTTGTATCTCCTATACACAGTTCTGGATAGATGCCAAAAATTTGTTGATCAGAAGCTACAGCTCTTGAGTCACATTAACTTCACTTTCCAGAGATTAACTCTCACATTAAGATAGATCACTCCATGCTCCTTATGTTCAAAATCGTAGAACTTCCAATTTCTTCAACTAATTCAAATCACAATAGTTCTCATCCAACCACATGCACAATAGTGCCTTGCTCCTCCTAAACAGAACAAGCACAAGCTTTACACCGTGGAAAATGAATCCCTCAATTGGTTGTCAACTCCACACCATAAGCTTTAATACCATATTGGAAAATCCAAAGAGTTAACACAACTAAACATATTATTAATTTAGGCCTAAGCGTGCACACTGACTTCATGCACATACGTCACAATGTGTCCCATTATATAATGATGGGATCACTAGACTATAACAACATGGAAGATAGAGTCTATGACTCAGATACAACTAACTTACATAGACTACAAAGACACATCTCATGATAGATAGACTCAACACTAACTATGAGAATACAACTCATCAACTCTATCTCAACATATCATTTCTACATTAGTCCAACATCTTTCATTGTTCTGATAAATTCAAGTGGCATGTAAATGACTAAAGTTTCGAAAATATGATTGTTATCCACAGATAAATGATCTGGTGGGGTAGTTTGACAAGTGCAGAAGATACTACTATCATCTACATATGTCGTGCTTCAAACAGTGAGGATCTATCGACAACATCATTTTTTCTTGTTGGATCTGAGCTTTTCATGTCAAGTGCAAGATTGACAGCTCCATGAATGAGGAATCCATCGCCATATCCTATATATCTACTACCAGGGGATGTGATTTCAAGATTTCATAATCGATAGGTTCATTGGATCGTGGAAGTCGTGGGTGAAATTTCATCTGGAGGTAATGATAGTAGTATAGTAAAATTCAAACCCTGGGTTGAGAAAATAGGTTGGTGGTTACTATACTTACAAAGAACATGTGGTCCTTTGTCATTTTCTTGGTTTCAGATGAACCTTGATTGAAGATAGGGGACGGTGCCTCTTGAAATATCTTGGGTGAAAAACCTGGATCATCTCTCCATCAAAGATCCAACAGATCATAGCAAGTTAAAAATAAATGGGATTCACTAAAAATTTCCAGTGATTGGGAATCGAATGGATTATTATTGGATCCCAGAGGCTTATGGTGACAAGGAGGTTCTTAGATCCTACTTAGTTTTGTATGGATTTTTTTTATAGGTATGTCCCCTTAAACCCCCACTACACCTCCAAGAATAAAGGTCCCACCAAAAGAGAATTTGGATACTTGTCATCTAACCCTAGATAAGCTATAAAAAACCCATTTCCACATTTTTATAAAATCCCTCGAAGGGAAATATATTTCCATGAGTGTTTGAAACATAGACGATGTTCAATATCTTAAGAAGAATTTTCACACACAATTGGGTATTCCAACAAGTCTCCAAAGCAACATTTATGCAAGGAAAACATTGAAAGATGAATCCAAGCTACAATATTATGGAATTGAATGTGATTCAATCATTATCCTTAACACCATATTTGGAGGGTGTCTTGGATCTACCTAAAAGGGTCTAGTTTTTTTCAACAATGTGCTGAAAGGAAGGACTGATTCACACAAAAAGTCAGCTCATTCGCTCAATATCCTTGGTCCCTCTATTTTGGAACTTGAAATAGGTGTTCAACTTGCCATAGGTCAATGAGCTCTACTCTAATTTCCACGCCCAGAGCTATTATATGCATATTTAATGAATTTTGGCCCTAGTGAGAGGACTTACACCAACATATATTCATGACATTGAAATTGTGCTATTCACCTATGTTATAGGGGACATTTTGTTTTGAAATTTGACACATCAAAAGATATGGATTATGTCTTAAAGGAAGAACCATAGTTTTGGGGTAGTGTTGTTCTATTCATGATCTCATGGTTTGCAATAGTTGGCTCAACTACCATGGTGGTCTCTAAAATGCCAGTATGGGTTAGGCTACATAATCTAGCCTTCCATTTTTGGCATCACAAAGTGTTAGAAGGGATAGGGAATTCATTGGGGAAGTTCCTAAAGGTGGATGCACATAGAGTCACAAAATGAATTTTCATATTTGTGAGGATGTATGTAGAGGTAGACTTTAGTAAGGGCTTACCTAATCACATTATTCTAATTCAGAACAATGTGTGGTGGTCCCAACTTGTAGATTTTGAAAATACAATGTTCAAATGCAAATGTAATATATGTCTTCAAACTCGGCATGTTCAAAACTTGCGTCCTCAAGAAAAGAAAAATGCCAAAACCGAAAAGATACAAGCCAAAAAGCTAAAGGGATGGAAGTTATCAAATTCACAAGAAGTCAAAGGAGAGGAAAAGGAAATTCTAGAGAACACTACAAACATTGTCGAACAAAATTCCCATGATATCAAAAAGAAGAATGAGAGAGATAAGAATATTGTTAGTTACAACTGTGTCCAAAGTGACAATGCCTACAGATCAACAACCGCAAACTATGAAGCTTTCTCTTGAAAATGATGCAAGTGACACAAAAATATTTCATGCCTCGCAACACATTACTGTGATAAAGAAACTCTCGTACATGTTGAAGAAAAAAATGGCTATTGTATCCTCCACTCCACTCTGATGGTTGGCAGAAAGTGAAGAGAAAAAAGCTAAAAAATAGTAAATTAAATTTTTATCTCTCTATTGACTTTTTTCAAACATGGTTGTAGCACATGTTTGTTAAGTGATCAAATAGTCAAGATTTTGATATGTTTTACACATCTATAACATGTAATTTTCAATATTCTCTTTAATAATAATTACTATTTTTCCTAGAAAAAAATAATAAAATACTATATAAATTAAAATAAAAATACATTTAAAAAATGAAAAATATTAAAATTCATAATAATAAATAATAAACAATAGAATATAACTAACAAAGATCAAAAACACATACAACAAAAATATAAACATTCATAAGCAGCTAAAACTAAACATTCATAAATGTTTGAGACACTAACTACACATTCATAAGCCTTTCACACTATTAAATATGATAATGTTGCAAATTTTAAATATATTTTGTTTCAATGTAATAAAAAACATTTAGATGAAGAGAGTTAAATATACATTAATATATTTATTAATACTCAATCAATATATTATAAATTTGATGACTTTTTTTTGGCGAGCTCTATAACAGAGGTTTGATGCTACCCCTGCTAGGGTTCATGAGTAAACTTGCTGCCTATCTCCTCTGTGCCTTCGGGTTTCCTGTCTTGATTTTCCACTGATTATCTCAACATGAATCCGCCCTCCAGAGGAGTGGGCTCTGCTACCCCTCCCTCCGTCGGCCCTTCCTCTTACACTCTAGTAATTGCAGATGCTCCAGCTGGCTCTCGCTCCTCCCCACTGGCCACCCACAACACCGATCCTGTCATCAACAACAATGGAGACTCTACTGCAAGTAATGCGACAGCCAAAGATAAAGGTATCGATCAGAATGACTGAATGTCATGGCCAAAAGCGTCCTCTGCAACATGCATCCCCAAGTGTGCAGAGGGAATCAAAATAGATCTTCCTAGTGATCGAATCAACACCCAAATCCAATATATGAGGGATCATGCACTCATAGGCAATTTCCTCGAATTTTGGCCAACAGAAAAGGTCTTGCATGGATGGATCGCCTCCAAATGGAAGCCTAAAGGACAAGTCACCCTGCAGCTTGGTTCCAAAGGTTTCTTGACTGCTACTTTCAACTGTTTGAAAGACAAAACTCGCATCTTCGAAGGAGGCCCGTACTTCTTCAACTCTACAGGCCTGTATCTTCATGAATGGAAAGAAAGGCTCAATCCAAACAAAGAAGATTTCAACTAGGCTCGAGTATGGATACGTATGTACTCTCTTCCCTTGGAATACTGGAATGAGGAGACCTTAAAGGACATTGGCAAGAACCTGGGAGTTTTCATCAAAGTCGCTAAGGAAAAAAAATCCCAAAGATACACCTCCTATGCCAGGATCTGTGTACACATGCATCTGGCCAAAGAAATCACGGATTGGGTAAGTCTATTTCATGACGACTTCGAATGGGTCCAAACAATAGACTGCGAGCATGTTCCTTTTCATTGCAGAAAATGCCATGAGCATGGCCATCTTTTCAGGGACTGCCATCTGAATCTTCAGTTTAAAGCTCCTCTTACTAAGACGAGCAAAGATGCTAAGGATATGCAAAGGTATCTAGTCATAGAAAGCATGCCAAGAAACCTCCAGTTGCCCGAGAAGATCTCAAGAAACCCAAAACACGGAATAATTTTGAAATCCCGACTTCACAAAATAACATGGAGGATCACACATTAATCCCTCCTTCAGATCCTTCCCCTTCTTCACCCCCGCCTCTTCCAAATCCTTTAGCTACACCCTCATTCTCTGATCTTAACAGCATCCCCATCTCAACCTCCTCTGATAAAAAAAAAGATTCATATACAGTCCTACAATCTTCCACCATGGAGATAGATGCAGCTCTAGCTCTCAGCATTCATCAAAAGTTAGATGAGGAAGAATAGAACAAACCAACACACATGGAGGAGGAACCAGAAAGTGTAGATCTGGGAGGTCTGGACATTCTCAAACTAGAAGCGGCGTGTCGACAGAAAGATTTCAGTACTATACCCTCTCGGGAAATCAAAAGACTTGAAGTAGTTTTAGCCAGAGCACAGCACAACAAATATCTTGGTATTTAATCAGGTAGTCCGTGGGATGGTAAAAAAATACTGAAAGACACGAAGAAATGTGGGCACAAAATGGATCTGCAAAGGACCACTATTACTGGAGAAATGTTGGTGGAATCTGGTAGATTTCCCAAGCTGACCAAGTTCTTCAAATATATTCCCCACTATTCCTCATGAAGCTAATCTCATGGAATGTGAGAGGGCTTAACAGCCCTGCAAAACATAGAATGTTAAAAAATATGATCCAGCAAGAAAAGCCTTCATTAGTCTTTCTACAAGAAACCAAAGGCAACAACACTGTACTGGAGAAAATTCTAAATAAAGCATGGTCAGGATGTCGCTCAGTCTCTGTGGATGCCTCAGGGGCTTCAAGAGGGCTAGCAATCATGTGGAACGCTCAAGTTCTCTCCCTTCAAGATTTTCATGCCTCACACTTCTTCATTCAAACTACATTCCACCTAATTGGGACCAATATCCATGGTCTTCTCACTAATGTGTATTTCCCACAAGATTCACAAACAAAGTTGGATTTGCTAGACACACTCACAGCTCCCAACTCTGGTAGGAGCATTTTCCTATGGATTAGTGGTGGTGACTTCAATATCGTCACAGCTTTGGAGGAAAAATCAGGAGGTTGAGCGAGGCTGGAAGCGGACAAGATCGGCTTTAAAGACTTCATCCATAGAAATCAACTAATGGACATTCAAACTTCTAATGATATGCATACATGGACCAATAAAAGAAGGGGACCACAACATATAGCTTCCAGACTGGATCGATTCCTCTTGTCAAACAATGCCATTCACCTGGGTGGAGACTTCCATGCCTCCACCATGCCTCAAGTGGGCTCGGATCATTGGCCCATAATGCTATAGTGGCCGTGTCCAGGGTCTAAGTGCAATATACCTTTTCGCTTCAAATCATTTTGGTTTTCTCATCCTAATTTCAAAGAAGTGGTCATCGATGCCTAGAAATCCTTCATTCCCCCTACAGGAGCAAAGATGTTTCAATTTCAACAAAAGCTAAAATACCTTAAACAAGTGCTCAAATATTGGAATCACACTTAGTTTGGTAAAAAAATTATCAGTGGAAAGTGCTGGAGCAGCAAATGAATACACTGCAATAGTGTATCATCTCTGAGGGAAGAACAGAAGACTATGCGCAACAGGAGCAAGCCCTCCTAAGCCAAATTGAAACACAAAGGCAACAAGAAGAGACTCTCTGGCAACAAAAATCCAGGATCAAATGGCGTAAAGATGGGGAGAAAAATACCAAATTATTTCACAGGTCAACCATTCAAAGGAGAATGCACAATAACATCGCCTTCATTAATAATCAGCAAGGGGAGCGTCTGGAGGTGAATGAAGAAGTGGCACAGGAATTCCAAGATTACTTTTAGGACATTCTTAGGGAACCTCTGGGTTGCAGAAATCAAGCTATACAAACTATTACATGGCACATTCTTAAAATCATAAATGCGAATCACAACAATAGGCTTCTCCAGCCTATCTCTATGTAGGAAGTGGGCGACGCAATGGCCCAACTCAAGGATGGTAAAGTGCCCGACCCTGATGGATACACAGCCAACTTCTTTCATGCCTTCTGGGAGCACATCAAAACAGAAGTCTGGGAGCTTGTGGAAGAATCGCGATCGATGCATTTAATCCTTCCTTCCTTAAAAACGACCTTTATAACACTCATTCCTAAAGTGAAAGAATCCAATACTCCTGATAAATATAGGCCAATTGCAGTAGGTAATGTAATCTACAAACTCATATCTAAAGTCATGGCGAAAATGCTCAAACCTCTTCTCCCTCTCCTCATTTCGCCAGATCAGATAGGCTGTGTAGAAGGGCGCCAAATTATTGATGGTATCATTCTCTCACATGAAGTGATTCACTCCCTCAAGATCCTAAAAAAGCCAAGTATGATTCTGAAACTAGATCTCTCCAAAGCATTCAACAAGCATAGATGGACCTAGATTAAACACATTTTACTTGCATTCGGCTTCAATGCTACCTAGACGCGATGGATAATGAATCTCATTTCCTCCCTCTATTTTTCCATCCTCCTAAATGGTTCCCCTTCCCCACCCTTTCATCCATCATGGGGTATCCATCAAGGCGATCCTCTTTCCCTATTCCTTTTTGTTTTCATGACCGAAGGACTAAGTCACCTTCTTCATTCTACTATCAATACACACTCTTTAAATGGAATTTCTCTGCATGGTCAATCCCCCATCACTCACCAATATTTTGTCGATAATAATATGCTTTTGGCCATCTGTCAGTTCAAGAAGCCTCTGCCTTCAAGCTCTTTCTCAATCTCTTCTTAGAAGCCTCTGGCACCACCATCAATGCCTCCAAGTCCCACCTTTTCTTCTTCCACACTCTGATTCTCACTCAGAGAAATATAGCGAGGATTTTGGGATTTTCGATAGCCAAGCTTCCTTCGAAATATCTTGGAGCTCCCCTATTTGATTCTGCTACCAAACATGCTTCCTGGAGAACCCTCCTTGACAATTTAGAAAGCAGGCTCTCCTCATGGACTTACCACTCTCTCAACATTGCAAGCAAGATTATCCTAATCAAATCTGTTCTCCAAGCCATGCCTCTGTATTTGTTTTCAATCTTGGCTGCCCCTAAATGGGTTCTTAAAAATATTTGTAATCTTCAAAGAAATTTTCTTTGGGGTTCCTCGAGCCACAACAAAAAATGGGCTCTGGTCAAATGGACAGAGGTTTGTCTTCCGAAGTCAGTTGGGGGGCTAGGTCTGAGGGATCCCCTCCACAGCAACAACATCATGGGTGTGCGGATATGGTGGAATTGGATCACTAAACTGCACACTCCCTGGGCTTGTCTCTGGCTAGCCAAATATGCTCCAGGGAGTCCAAAGGAGGAGCTCATCCGATTCAGTTCATCCACCCCTAGCTCGCTGATATGGAATGCTACCAAGCAACATAGTGCCTTTATTCAAGTGCACAGCTTCTCAGAAATCCACTGAGGCACCACTGCAAGATTTTGGGAGGATTCCTAGCAAGAACTTCCCAAACTTGCCTCTCTCTTTCACAAACCTAAGTGGCAAGCAACCATGCAGCAAAATGAGCAAATCCACGTCCATCATTTCTAGCAGCAGCAATCCGCCCAATGTTTTCAACTTTGGAGACCGGAAAACACATGGCAAGCCAACTAGCAGGAGGAAACCTATGAAGAGATTGATCAAGATCTCAAACTCAGGAAAATTAAACTCTCTAATCAGAAGGACAAAGTACAATGGGGATATACACCCAAGAGCATGTTCACTACCAAGGAAGCATACCAAATTCTCTATCAACCTACGTAGATCATAAAGGATCAACTATGGGACTAAGTCTGGTAACCAAACATCTGGCCTAAGGTCTCCACTTTCCTTTGGCTTCTAAGCAAACAACAGATCCTCACTTGGGATAATCTACAAAAGCGAGGATTTATTGGGCCTTCCAAATGTTCAAACTGCAATCTTCATTCAGAGACCATCAAGCATCTCTTGGATACCTACCCATTAGCAGCTCATATGTGGGAGAGAATAGCACAGTGTAATAGAAGAACAGGTAGAAGTGAGGGAGATATCTTAAACACCATCAAGAACTAGCCTCGGCATCCTTTCCAAAGTCTTCTACTCAATTCCCTCTTCAACCTCCTTCTAGGCTTCGTCTACTAGATCATCTAGAAGGAAACAAATAACAGCATCTTCAAAAATCACAAAGGTTGGCTAGATATGGTGGAATCTTTAGAGATGTAGAAGGCTCTATTCTGCATATTTATCACAGATCACTGGGTAGAGATACCAACAACATTGTTGAGCTTGAAAGCTTATGGGAGGGTACTCACATAGCAGAAATAGAAAACTTTTTCCCTCTAGGGTAGAAGGGGATTCTCAAAATATAATAGAGGCTACTATCCGAATACAATTAGGATCTTCAGCAACAAAGACTGCTTCGAGCTGGAGGCTCCTAAGAAAACTGGAACAAATTGAAGAATGGCTCAAAACTCCACGCAGTATCTCCCTCAAGCACATTCGGCGAACAACCAATAAGGTAGCAAACAAACTGGTTAATCAAGGAGCCGATCAGAAGCTCCCATTCTTCTCTGGTCCATTGAATAGTTCCAATGATATACAACTCAAATGAGACTACACTCTCCTGGTGCAACAAGATCTATTTCTCTCAGATCCGTGTGTTTAAATGTGGTACAGGTACGTGGGTAGCAGATTGGGTGGGTGCGTGGCTCATCTCCACTGCCACACGACCTCTCACAGAACTGGTTTTTATTTCCTTTGAACTCAAATTTAATGCTGCTTTAATGCAGCTTGTCCCTCCTCTCCGTCCTGTTCATCTCTTAATCATGGCACCCTCAGCTCATCTTGTTCATGCTCCTCCTTTGCGCTCAAGTCACCCCTTTGCCGCTGCAGAGATTCACTCAGAACCATCCTGGGGAAACGTTGGGCTCTGGTTCGTTGGGTGGATTTCTGGCTGGGGCTTCAGGTTTCTCACTGCCATATCTGCAAATTTGATAGCTACTTGTCCTCTTCCCTCCCCTGCACCCATCTGTGTGTTGAAGCCGAGCTAGTTTTAATCCTTTTCTGCCTCCTTAGTTTTGCAGCCCGCTCTGACCATCCTGTCCTTCCCACTATGCCCAAACTTCACCAGAGGATGAGTTGCAGGAGAGGCAGCTCCCGGGGGAAAACTGTCCACCAGGCCTCCTTCTCCATGACGAATTCCTCGATTTTTTTGTTCAGACTTCCGCTCGGACCACTATCCTGCTAATAGGAGTGGTCGGGGATAGGGTAAAGGGTAGCACAATATGGCAGCGAGCTCCTTCAATTCTGCTACTAATACTACTCGGCTCCAGTTCCTTTGCACTAATGGCAATTTCTCCTTCATGGCCTCTATTACCATAGACCTTAGTGAGATATCTGTTGGTCAGGAAGCTGTTACCCTTGGGTTGACTAGAGAAACGCTGGTGGAAGACAAATATGGTACCACTCAGATTGATTAAAAGCAGCGCAAGGCCTCAGGTTCTAGTAAATGCATGGTATCCTAGGTCATGGATGATCAAGCTGGCCCGAGTGTCCCTATCGGCGGCGTCTCTACAAGAAAAGACGGCTAGCCCTCTGAGGACGAAGACGACTACAAATATGGATGTCGCATCATTGAAGAGGAACCCTCCACCTCCCATGACGTTTAAGTAGGTTTGCGCTCAATGGTTTTTTGAAACACTGTATGCTCGAGGGTGCTCATTTATCACCTATTTTATCATCATGATATGCGCACCAACTCTAATAACCGGTTTCCCCTTTGAGGGCCGCACTCTAAGAGTCTATGTTTTTTGGTCTTGATTTCAGTCTCAGTTGTTTCTGAAGTCTATCCTCCATTTTTGTTCTGGGCGGTGCTTCTCGGTTTACTTGCCGTGGTTCAGTCATCGTGTTATGGTTGTTGAATTGCCTCTGTTCAATTTTTAGTTTTAAGCACGATAATGGGGGCTTCATGTTATTTTGTATTAGTCATGGCTGGGTTCCCAGCAGTCCTTCAAGGCAACACTCAGCCAGCTTTTTGGGCAAGGTTTAACTATGCTATGTAAACATGCCGCATCTTTGGGCTAGCTTTCTTGAGGCCATGGCCTTGGTGTAAAATTATTTTGTATCAATATGAGAGTAGACAAATCCAATATATATATATATATATTTGAAAAATAAATCTCTTACAAAAATAATAGGTTTTTTTGAATTTTTAAATTAAATAATAATAATGATAATAAAAAATATTATTAAAAATAAATTAATAATTTTTTTATTAATTTATTTAAGAGATTATATTATTTTACTAGTATATCACATGTAGATGTTACATTAAAACCATAAAGAGAAGACTGTGTTTCTTAATTGTTAATAAAATTATATGACATGAAAATGTTACATTAAAAACATAGTTTGTGTGGCCCTAAAATAGTTAAGAGCATATTTTTCTTTTTAAGAGATCGCAAACCATAAAAATAAAATATGTATGTCTTAATAAACTTCACAGATCAATCTACTTAGCCCTAACTTTAAAATTAGATAATAATAAGATAAATAATGAAATATTAATATTATACATTTAAATTTATTGTTTAATAAAATTTTTATTTTTATTTCATATTTTTCATTTTTTTAATTTAAAAATACATCTCATGACATATAATGAGGTAAATAATCACGCTGCAATAAATTTTTAAATATAAATAGACCAATGCAATTAATGATATGCCTTTTTTATCACATTGGCAACATTATGCCTTGATATATCACGATGTCCTCTCTTCAAATCCTTTTGATAGTGAAAGATGACATCCTTGAACTCCAGATTTTCCAAAGTGAAATCGATTCCTTCCATTCTTCTGGCCCTTTGTATAAGGAAAACTTTAGTGGGTCCACTTCTTGTTTTAACCTATTGTATATGGCCTTTGTGTGATGGTGTAAATACACCATAGATTTGTGAATTATGGAAGTTATAATTGTATGCACAACATCTGAATGCGTATGATTCTTCTAGGTTAGTATCATCGATTTAGCATAAATATAGATTTCAAAATGGGAATTGCTAACCCCACATTTGAGTAAAAACATGATGAGAAGCTCAATACAAAATGTAGCTACATACATTCTTCTCTTTGTATTTCCAATGTAACATCTTCATGTGATCTACATTTTAATTAACGCAAACGTGGGTGTGATACAAATTTTACACTTTTACATATTATACATGACTTCAAAAAAAGATTTACCATTCAAATATGCCATCTACACGCTCCATAGTTTTACCATTCACAAACGTTACCTCTTTAGCAAAGCAAGCACAAGTGACATGCAACCAAAATCCACATGTGGTTGGTTTCCGGAGCCACCCATTACTCGGCAGAGGCAGCATCATTGTCGACGTAATCTCTGTCTCTTTTCTCTTCCTCTGATGAACTCCAACATCGCATTCATCGCAGATGATTTTATCATGCAGATCCTCAATGATCTAGGTTTCTTTTGATTGGTTCGTATGATTCTAGCAGCCATCTTGTTAATCAACCCTCCTCCCTACTACTTTATGACATTTTCCCCCTTTTCCTCCTACTACTTTATGCCGTTCTCCCCATTATCCCTTCTCCGATAAAGAATCCAAGGCAACAAGCCCCATCTTCATGGGCCTTCTTGAGCCAATCAATGAGATGCTGACTGGAATCCCTAACTCTAATACTCTGCTTCCATTTCTTACTATTATAGCCTACATGCTTTTCCCATCATGACAGACTCATCAACCTACCCGTTCCACATTCACTACATTCAAAGAGAATTAAGTGACTCTTAGGGACATAATGCCCTTCTCTATGACTATAAATAACAGTAATGCCTTCTGGAACAACGAAAGGCCTATTATTTTTCTTTTCCTTGTCATCACAAATAATAGCAATGTGCTCTTGAACAACTAAAATGTTATTACTTTTCTCTTCCTTGCCATCACAAATAACAGTAATATACTCTGGAACAGTGAAAGGCTTATTTTTTTCTTTTTCTTGCCATCACAAAAAATAGCAATGCACTGTGGAACAGAGAAATTTGGCGTATTATTTTCCTCTTCCTTGCCATCACAAACAACAGTCATACACTCGAACAGTGAAGAGCCTACTATTTTCCTCTTCCTTTCCATCACAAACAACAATAATGCAGTCTGGAACACTGAAAATCCTATTGTTTTCCTCCTTTGGAGCTTTACTCAGGTGTGGTTGTTTTAGTGTACAATGAGGGCATGAATATTCAATAAGTTCTTGTAGCTTTTCACTACTTATATTATCGCAATCAGCATGAACCCAAATCTCACACTTTTCACATTGGACCCAATTTCCTTTCAATGTGGGATTCCATACCTTCTTGCAAATGCCACAGTACTGACTGGAATTGTACAAATTGTAGCAGCATAGGCAAATCAATACGCTTTTTTTAGATGAATTACTAATCCAAAATGGATCCTAAAACCTCTAAATCTTCATATATATTAACTATCGGAAACATTGTCGCAAGGTAAAACAGTGAGAGAATGGCAGAAAATAGAGGTAAGCAAAGGTGGAAGTGACAATACATAGGAGCCATTGGATCGAACCAATCAACGGTCTAGATCAAATTAGAATTTCGTAATCCTGAGAGACTAGCATAGTATATTGGAGGTAGCCCTATGGAAATCGCGATAACGATCAACGTGATTTAACGAGGACCATTGATCGAGCGCGCATATGAATGATCGAGATGAAATTGCAATATTGCATCACTATAGCATAAACGAAAGACTTATCGGAGGCCTCAAGACCATGCGATATATGATTGCAATATATCGCATCGTAATATCGCATCACAATGATACAAAGGAGCTGGGTCGATACGATATGCAACTTGTGATAGCTGGCCTAACGGGTTTTATAAACGCAACTCTATAAGTTTTAAGTTCTGATATAAAGGGATTTGTCATGCTTTTTTCTGTATTAGCACATTTCCAAATAAAAACTGAAATACAAAGTGAGTGGCATGAAGTGAGAAAAGCAGACTCGAAAGGAATTAAAGATGTGGCTTTATATTATTTGAGTTCGATAATAAGCGGGATTTCAGGTGGGCCTCAGGCAATAAGTGGTATTGGACGCGCTCCTCTCGATCCCATACACTAGCCAACATGTGGCTTGGCACAAGAAAGAGAAAAACGCCTTTTCGGGTCCGTAATATCCGTACACATAAGGGACTCTAAATAGATATGAGCCGTTGGATCAGAGATCACACAGATCAACGGTGGGCTTGCGATAGCGACCGAAGGTGGACTTGATAGGATTATAGGGTGAATTCAATGTTATTTGAAGTCTGATAGAAAGTGTCTTTACAGATTTTTCAGTGTTTTCTGTGTATTTCTCTATGTAAACATAGAAACAAACTTTTGGGATTTCACCTGCGCTAGTGGTCCTTTCCGTTACGAACAGGTGACCACCATACCTTAGGGAGTTTAGCAATAATTGTTAAATGCTCCAGAAGAAGAGGAAGGGACAACAGCTAAAAGCCAGAGAGTCCAAAATGGGAGACGAAAAAACAAGCACTGATAAGCTTAAAAGCCATTCAATTAGAGAGAGAGAGGGGGCAACTGCTGGGACAGAGAGAAAGCAGAAGACAGAGAGCAAGAGGGAGAGTCTGTGTACTATTGTAGACTTGAGGATTTCAAGTAAATCCCTATTGTTTTGTCACTATTGTGTTGAGACTCGATTTCGACTGACACTTGTAATAATGTGCTATTGAAGACATAATATAGAGCTCGACACTAAAAGCTAGACTAGGATACATAGCCAAAAAGTCTGGTGAACTCCTTGATTATTTCTTATGTTGATGTGTGTGCTTATTATGTTTTATAACTACTCAATTTCATATTATTCGCATTTCTATTTGTTGCACTAAGTAATATAGACATTCTTGCACATGAGTCTGTAATACCTTTGTATTGATTTAAGATCTCATTCTCAGATCAAGTACCCACCTGTTTAACATTAACAAACTCCAATAATTTTGAAGCTGAACACTTCTTGGTACACATGTTGCATATGGTTTCTTCTCCTTCATGTCTATCTCGATCTGGTTTACTCTCCTTGTTGTACCCGGAAGACAAATCTGACACATAAGCTTCCCTAATTGCCTTAAGAAGCTCACCATTAAGGTGCTTAGAATCCCTTTCCAACAACTTTTGACCTGCATATGATAACGTCTCAAAGCTCTCCCAAAAGAGAACATCATTTCTTCTTTCACCCATGCATATTGGTACTCCCAGCATCTTTTCATGTTGAAAAACTTAACACAAAGTCTCTGAGGAACCCGAATCCTCAGCACAAATTGTGGGACGCCTTGTACGGGGTCCATAAATCAAGTAGGCCAAGCAGGGATGTCAACTCTGCTGTCATACTTTTCCCAAACGATATCACCCACAAGAAAACATTCCGGAGGCAAGCCCTCTGAGCATTCAAACACCATTGAATTCTGCAGTGGAGATGTTATAGAAACTCTAAAATCATCATATTGCAACTCATTTTGATCTGCCACTGTCACATGCTTCTTCTTACTTTCATTAATATTTATCACTCCTGCAAAATTTCAGTCGTTCGATATTATGCTTGGCTCAGTGCTCATAAACATTTATAAACATTTGAACACTAACTACACATTCATAAGCCTTTCACACTATTAAATATCATAATGTTGCATATTTTAAATATATTTTGTTTCAATGTAATAAAAAACATTTAGATGAAGAGAGTTAAATATGCATTAGTATACTTATTAATATTCAATCAATATATTATAAACTTGAAAAAATAAATATTAAGAAATAATATAATAATTTTTTTAATAATTTATTGAAGAGATTATATTATTTTACTAGTATATCACATGTAGATGTTACATTCAAAACATACTTTGAATGGGCCTAGTAGTTAAGAGCATATTTTTCTTTTTAAGAGATCGCAAATCATAAAAATAGAATATATATGTCTTAATAAACTTAGTAGCTAAATCACTAACTTAGCCCTTGTTGAAATTATAATTTCAACTCCAATGAATAGTTGAACAACAACAGCTACTTTACTTATTTGTCGACATCCGATGCCCCACATTTATTCCTGTTTTTTTAAGCCACCGCCATTACCATCCTTTCACTCTTTAATTATTTTTGTCTTCCCGAAGGAGGAAGATCAGATCCACTGTTGTGCCATTACTTCTAAACAGCTGTATTAATGAGCAGAATGGCTGAAAGAGAAAAGAACCAGCCTCGAGCTGTCACAAAATTTATCAGCCATGGATTTCATCACCACCGACTCAAGAAATACAGCAAAAGATCATATTTGTTTATCATGAGCAGCAGATTGTATCAGAGACTTCATCAACAAGCTAAAGCGGTGATGGATAAGTTAGACCCCTTCCCACACTATAAAATGCAGACATAGTAGTGTAGAAAATATGGAAATAGATTGAGAGTTTTTTGTAACACACAACAGTGTATAAATACAAGAGAGTTTTTTTTTTTGTATCGCACAACAGTGCTGAAATTGTAATTTTCTGAGATAGTGAAAAAAAATGGTTTGAGGAACTAAAGAATTCCTGTTGTCATCCCTCTGTCAAGAAAAAGATGCTCTTCAGCATATTCTCTTGTGAAAATCCCTTTATGTGAGGAAGATGTTTTTCTAACAGTTAGTTTATTGTTTATAAATAGAAGTTTTTTTTGTGTTGCTGAAACACCGTAAGTCGAAAATAGTCTTGATGTCAAAACAGAGTGTTGCTGAAACACTGTAAGTCAAAAATAGTCTTGACGTCAAAACACCGTTGCTGAAACACCATGATCAACGACTACCGAAATTACGTTGCTGAAACACCAGTTTCAGCAAAGCGATTTTTTTCTGTTTTCGCTGTATTAAAACAGAGCATTATTTTGTTCAAGTTTTTTTTTTTGATCCTGTGCCAAAACAGAGTATCACTTTCTGCTCTATTCTTTTGTTCTGGAATTATCAGAAATTCCCAAAACAGAGTATTACTCTCTGTTCATATTTTTTCTTGTTTGTTTCGGAATTTATCAGAAAATTTCCAACAGTGGTAACAGAGGATTTTTCCACTGTATTTTGTTTGGAATGACCAGAAATTCCCGACATGGTATCAGAGCTTGACCAGGATCTTTGAAGACGTCAAAGAAGCTGAAAGAAGGTTACTTTCTCCAGCAAATTATCCAGCAGAGTGAAAACGTTGTCAAGGTATTTTTCAGATTAGTTTTTTGTGTAGTTGTTGAAGACAATTAAGAGATTTTTCCATGTACTGCAAGTATGGCCAGCACCACCACCAACGGGATATGTTTAATACCTAGCTCCTGCAGTTCAATGGGAAAAACTATGACTACTGGGCAATAATCATGAGAGCCCTGTTTGCCTCACAAGATTTATGGGAACTTGTTGAATATGGATTTGAAGAGCCAGCAAATGAAGAAGAGTTTAATGGATTAACTCAAGCAAAGAAAGAGCTGTTGAAGAGAAACAAGAAGAAGGATTCTGAAGCCCTTGTATTTTTATATCAAGCAGTGCATGAGAGTGTGTTTCCAAGGATAGCAGTAGCCAAGACATCTAGAGAAGCATGGCAAACTCTCAAGATAGCCTATCAAGACTTGGAGAGAGTGAAGACATCAAAACTACAGTTGCTGAGGAAAGATTTTGAGAACCTGCGCATGAAGGAATTAGAAAATATTGACTCATAATTCACACAAGCAGTTGGTTTTGTCACAGAGATAAGGTCTCATGGAGAAACTCTTGAAGAAAGGAGGATTGTGGAAAAACTATTGAGGTGCCTACCCTCAAAGTTTGATGTGATTGTCACCACCATAGAAGAGACAAAGAATCTCTCAAATGTTTCAGTTGATGAACTTCATTCATCATTGGTAACACATGAGCAGAGGTTGAGTAGAAATGAAACTTCATCTCTAGAGTAAGCCTTCAAGACCCAAATGTCATTTGGAAGAGGAAGAGGTCAAGGCAGAGGAAAGAAGAGAGAAAGAGGCAGAAGCCAATACAGAGGTGGAAGAAACAGTTCAACAAACATTCAAGGAAGAGGCAGAAGCCAATACAGAGCTGGAAGAAACAATTCAACAAACATTCAAGGAAGAGGTAGCAATCCAAATCAGAACCAAGGCCGTGGCAGCAGCCAACAAAGTGGACACCATCATGCTCAAGGACAAAGGTATGAAAAATCCAAAGTCCAATGTTATTACTATAAAAAATATGGGCACTATGCAAATGAATGTAGGAAGAAGCAGCATGATATGAGTAATAGATCTAGTGCAAATATCACTAGAGAAAATATCAGTCAAGATAATGTGTTGTTAGTTTGTAATATGGCTGAAACAAATAGTGAAGATATATGTTTTCTAAATTCTGGTTGCAACAACCATATGACAGGAAACATAGCCCTGTTTTCTGCTTTAGATGAGAGTGTGCAGTCACAAGTCACACTTGGAACTGATAGTAAAATTTTTGTTATGGGAAAAAGAGAAGTTAAAATATTTACAAAGAAAGGTGAAAATAAAACCATACTAGAAGCCTATTATGTTCCCGGAATGAAGTGTAACCTCTTGAGTATTGGACGGCTTGTTCAAAAGGGTTACAATGTTTTCTTTGAGAATGATGTATGCACCATCATGGATAGATCACCCAACAAATGTTGTATTGCTGAAGTGAAGATGATGAGGAAGAGAATGTTCCCTCTTAGAACAAAGGTAGATTTGAAAAATAAAGAAGAAATTGCAGCAGTGACACAAGAGGCTCTCCAAAGCATACCAAAGGATGAAAATTTGTTGTGGCATTTGAGACTTGGACATCTCAACTTTGGAGGTCTTAATTTGTTGAGTAGAAAAGGAATGGTAAGAAGATTACCATTGATAGAAAAGCCAGACAGCCTTTGTGAAGGTTGTATATTGGGGAAACAACACAGAGAAAGTTTTCCAACCGGGAAAAGCATAAGGGCAAAGGCACCCTTAGAAATTATCCACTCAGATTTATGTGGATCGATGCAAGCTCCATCACTTGTAGGTAGCCAATATTTTCTAACATTTATTGATGACTTTACCAGAAAGACTTGAGTCTATTTCCTGAAGAACAAGAGTGAAGTGTTTGAAAAATTTCAAATTTCAAAGCACTTGTAGAAATCAAAGTGGGCTGTGTATCAAGGTTTTGAGAACTGACAGAGGAGGTGAGTATATCGCTAAAGAATTTTTACATTTTTGCAGAGAAAATGGAATTCATAAGCAATTTACAGCAAGATACACCCCGCAGCAAAATGGAGTTGTTGAAAGGAAAAACAGAGCAATCATGGATATGGCGAGGAGCATGTTGAAGGCAAAGAATTTGCCAAACGATTATTGGGCTGAAGCTGTACACTGTGCAGTATATATTTTGAGTAGGTGTCCTACAAAATCAGTGATGAATAAAGTGCCAGAAGAAGCATGGAGTGGGAGAAAGCAAGGAGTCACCCACATGAAAGTTTTTGGGTATGTGGCTTATGCACACATTCCAGATCAGCTAAGGAAGAAATTGGATATTAAAGGGGAGAAATGTATTTTCATTGGATGCAGTGAGGAATCCAAAGCTTACAGGTTGTATATCCCATCCACCAAGAAGCTTTTTGTGAGCAGAGATGTTTAATTTATTGAGGAGGAAGCTTGGGATGGAAGCATAGAGAAAACAATTAATGTTAAAAACTGTTTGTCTCATGATGACGATGAGGAGTTGGTTGAAACACATCCCCAAACAGCAGCACCAACACCAGAATAGCAAGAGACACCCTTAAGAAGAAATGAGAGTGCTTCTCCAAGCACACCACAAGGAGGAAATTCAAGTGCATCTACAAGCACTTGCACACCGAATGAAAGAGGTAAGAAATTCAGAAATTTAAGTGATATTTATGATGAAGGTATGAATTCCCTGTTTGCTTTGTATTGTCATGTTGATGACCCTATTCACTTCAAAGTTGCAATTAATGATAAGAAATGGATAGAAGCTATGGATGAGGAGATGAATGCCATAGAAAGAAACAAGACATGGGATTTAATTGAACTACCAAAAGGTAAAGAAGTCATTGGAGTTAAATGGGTCTACAAGACCAAGAGTAATGCTGAAGGAAAGATAGAAAGGCACAAGGCAAGACTTGTTGTCAAGGGATACAAGCAGTAGTATGGGAGAGATTATAAGGAGACTTTCGCACCGGTTGCAAGAATGGAAACCGTGAGAGCAGTGCTATCCATAACAGCACAAAACAAATGGAAAGTTTACCAAATGGACATGAAGTCATCATTCTTGAATGGAGTGTTAATGGAAGAGGTTTACATTGAGAAACCTCTAGGCTATGAGAAGAAAGGCCAAGAGCACAAAGTTTGCAGATTGAAGAAAGCTCTTTATGGGCTGAAGAAAGCGCCAAGAGCATGGTACAGTAGGATAGATTCTTATCTACTGGAGAACGGATTTGAGAACTGTGAGGGAGAACCCACCATTTACATCAAAGAAAACGACGGTAAAATCTTAATTATTGTCTTATATGTTGATGATGTGATTTTTACAAGTAATGATGACTACCTCATTAAAAATTTCAAATCAGACATGAAAGAAGAATTTGAGATGTTTGACATGGGTTTGCTGAGATATTTCTTAGCAATAGAAGTAGATCAAAATAAAAGTGGAATTTTTATTTCGCAAGAAAAATATGTAAATGAAGTGTTGAGCAGATTTAACATGCAGGACAGCAAGGCAGCAATCACTCCCACAGTGATGGGATTAAAACTCAGCAAAGAGGACAGCAGCAAGGATTTTGACCCTAGCGTTTACAAGAGCATAGTTGGTAGCCTTATGTATTTAACTACAACTAGGCCGAACATAATGCATGTTGTCAGTTTAATTTCTAGATTCATCGAGAAGCCAAAAGAAACACATTGGCAAGCAACAAAGAGAATTTTGAGGTATGTTAAAAGTACAAAAAGTTATGGCATATTTTATACTGTTTCAGAATGTTCAGATTTAGTTGGATACACAGATAGTGATTGGGCTAGAAGTGTAGATGACTGGAAAAGCACATCCGGTTATGTTTTTCACATAGGTTCAGGAGCCATTTCATGGGCTTCCAAGAAACAGCCAATTGTGGCATTGTCTACAGGAAAAGCAGAGTACGTGGCAGCTATAGCAGCAGCGTGTCAAGCGGTTTGGATGAGGAGAATGTTAAGAAGTCTATGCCAAGAACATGCAACAACAACATTTATTTTTTGTGACAATAGCGTAGCTATTGCATTATCCAAGAATTTTGTATTCCACAAGACAACGAAACACATAGACACAAAGTTTCACTACATCAGAGAATTGGTGAACAATGGAGAAATCGTTTTACAACATTGCAGGACTCAGGAACAAGTTGCGGATATTCTGACAAAGCCATTCAACCAGAAAAATTTTGAGTTTTTAAGGAAACGTCTGGGTATGACTAATAACCCAGCAGTTGAAATTAAAGGGGAGTGTTGAAATTATAATTTCAACTGCAGTGAATAGTTGAACAACAAAAACTACTTTACTTATTTGTGCACATCTGACGCCCCACATTTATTCCTGTTTTTTTAAGCCACCGCCATTACCATCCTTTCACTCTTTAGTTATTTTTGTGTTCCTGAAAGAGGAAGATCAGATCCACCGTTGTGCCATTACTTTTAAACAACCGTATTAATGAGCAGAACGGCTGAAAGAGAAAAGAACCAGCCTCGAGCCGTCGCGGCATTTATCAGCCATGGATTTCATCACCACCGACTCAAGAAATATAACAAAAGATTAGATTTGTTTATCATGAGCAACAAATTGTATCAGAGACTTCATCAGCAAGTTAAAGCGGTGATGGATAAGTTAGACCCCTTCCCACACTATAAAACGCAGACATAGCAGTGTAGAAAATAAAGAAATAGATTGAGAGTTTTTGTAACACACAACAGTGTAGAAATACAAGAGAGTTTTTTTTTTGTATCGCACAACAGTGCTGAAATTGTAATTTTCTGAGATAGTGAAAAAAATTGGTTTGAGGAACTGAAGCATTCATGTTGTAATCCCTCTGTCAAGAGAAAGATTCTCTTCAGCATATTCTCTTGTGAAAATCCCTCTATGTGAGGAAGATGTTTTTCTAACATTTAGTTTATTGTTTATAAATAGAAGTTTTTTTGTGTTGTTGAAACATCATAAGCCGAAAATAGTCTTAACGTCAATACAGAGTGTTTCTGAAACACCGTAAGTCAAAAATAGTCTTGACGTCAAAACACCGTTGCTCAAACACCACGATCAGCAACACACGAAATTACGTTGCTGAAACACCAGTTTCAGCAAAGCGATTTTTTTCTGTTTTCGTTGTATTAAAACAGAGCATTATTCTGTTCAAGTTTTTTTTGATCCTGTACCAAAATAGAGTATCAATTTCTGCTCTGTTCTTTTGTTCTGGAATTATCAGAAATTCCCAAAACAGAGTATTACTCTCTGTTCACATTTTTTTTGTTTGTTTCAGAATTTATCAGAAAATTCCCAACAATGATAATAGAGGATTTTTCCACTTTTTTTTGTTTGGAATGACCAAAAATTCCCGACAACCCTCACTTTAAAATTAGATATAATAGTAATATAATATTAACTATTATATTTAAATTTAAATTAAGTTTAATATATTTTTTTTATAAAAATTTTTTCATTATTTTAAATTTAAGTGATGAAATATAATCAGGTAAATAATCACACGGCAATGAATTTTGAAATATAAATGGACAAATGCAAGTAATGATATGGCATCATTTTGAAATATAAATAGACAAATACAAGTAATGATATGGCTTTTTTACCACATTGGCAACACTATGCCTTAATATCTCACAATGTCCTCTCTTCAAATGTTTTTGATAGTGAAAGACGATATCCTTGAACTCCAGATTTCCCAAAGCCAAATCGATTCCTTCCATTTTTCTGGCCCTGTGTACGAAGAAAACTTTAGTGGGTGCACTTCTTATTTTAACCTGTTGTATATGGACTCTGTGTCATGGTGTAAATCCACAATAGATCTGTGAATTATGAAAGTTATAATTGTACGCACAACATCTGAATGCATATGATTCTTCTAGGTTATTATCATTGATTTAGCATAAATATAGATTTCAAAATGGGAATTTGAGTAAAACAATGATGAGAAGCTTAATAGAAAATGTAGCTACATACATTCTTCTCTTTCTATTCCCATACATTCTTCTATTCCCATACATTCTTCTCTTTGTATTTCCAATGTAACATTTTCAGGTCATCTACGTTTTAATTAATGCAAACGTGGGCGTGATAAAAATTTTACACTTCAAAAAACGATTTACCATATCAAATATGCCATCTACTGTTGGGGTATTTTTGCAATGGGAAAATACCAAAACCAGACAAACACCACAGAGCCAATGCTCTGTTTCCTTTGCTCCAGGATCTTTTTGCTCAAAGGACCCTTTTAAAAAAATAGCTGAGAACAGAGTATTTCACCACCATAAAAGATTTCCATTCATTCAAATAAACACACTAATACATATTCATCCTCTTTGCTGAGAGGGATTTACCAAAAACAACATTCAACCAAAACTCTGTTTTCACCTGAGAATTTACTGAGACATATTCATCCTCTTTCACTCAGAGGGATTCACCAAAACATTTTCACAAAACTTACTCTACCTCCTATGAAATTTTACACCACTGTGTAAATATTTCATTTACATTCACTGCTGTGTGAAAACAAAACTTACAGGGATTTACACATTTACCTTTTCACTTCTGTGTGAAACAACTCATGGTTTTGAAACCAAAACTGCCCCCTGGTTTTCTTCATTCACTTCTCCAACTTCTTCTCCTGCACTGCTGTGCATTCTTTGCATTTCTTACATTAAAGATTTTCACTCCTGTGTTTTTACCATTTCAAATCAAAAAATGATTCTTTACACTGCTGCTGCATTTCTTTTTACATTACAGAATGAACTCTGTCACATTTTCATTTTACGAGCTGTGTGGTTTTTCCTTGCTGCTGCGAATAGAGACAACTAAACTCCATGTGCAACTCACATTACACTTTTAACCCACACACTAAAAAAATCATTCACATTTCCCTTCGTTTTTATTGGCTGTTGCAAACCCTGTTTTTTTCTTCCCCGTGTGCAATACTTCACACAAAAAAAATACAATCCCTTCTGTATAATGCGATTACCATATGACTCGAATAGAGTCAACCCTTGAATATTTCGTATGGGCAAAAATAAAATAAAATAGAACTTACATTATGTTTTACGGCCCGCCCATACTCCATATTAATACGCCGTAGGAAAACATTGAAACTTTTACCAAACTCATGTCATAAAATTATTACAAGGTATGGTCCAGTGATTTTTTTTACTCCACGCTTCATTAATTTTGACAGGCCCGTATGTACTTCGGTGAGTGTAAACCACGGAGACCTTACCTGGAGATCGAACGGCGGAGGACATGCACCTTGATCGGACGCATATCGGGCGGGATAAGTTGACTGAAAGATAGCTTCCGAAAAGTGCCTGAGGCTGATGTCATGCGAGTCCACGTGGCTGCACCAAATCGTATCGGAGCTCTTTGCACGAAAACAGCTTTACGCTGAAGGGTGGTGCGATGGCTTACCGCCGGTTTCATGGTTTGCCTCGGTGGTTTTGGCGCTGCATTGACTGCTGCCCGCGCGCGCAGTGAAATTACAACTTCCAACATCTACAGGCTCCATAGTTTTACCATTCACAAACGTTACCTGTTTAGCAAAGCAAGCACAAGTAACATGCACCCAAAATCCACATGCGGTCCGCTTCAAGGGGCCGGCCATTACTACTTTATGCCCTTTTCCCCATTTTCCCTTCTCCGATAAAGAATCCAAGGCCACAAGCCCCATCTTCATGGGCCTTGCTGAGCCAATCAATGAGATGCTGACTAGAATCCCTAACTCTAATACTCTGCTTCCATTTCTTGCTCTTACAGCCTACGTGCTTTTCCCATCGTGACAGACTCATCAACCTACCCTTTCCACATTCACTACATTCACAGAGAACTAAGTGACTATTAGGCACATAATGCCCTTTTGTGTCATTACAAATAACAGTAATGCCTTCTGGAACAACGAAAGGCATATTGCTTTTCTTTTCCTTGTCATCACAAACAACAGCAATGCGCTCTTGAACAACTAAAGGGTTATTGTTTTTCTCTTCCTTGCCATCACAAACAACAGTAATATGCTCTGGAACAGTGAAAGACTTATTGGTTTTCTTTTGCTTGCCATCACAAACAACAGCAATGCGCCCTGGAACAGAGAAATTAGGCGTATTGTTTTCCTCTTCCTTCCCATCACAAACAACAGTCATACGCTCTTGAAGAATCAAAGGCCTACTGTTTTCCGCTTCCTTTCCATCAGAAACAACAGTAATGCAGTCTGGAACAGTAAAAATCCTATTGTTTTCCTCCTTTGGAGCTTTACTCAGGTCTGGTTGTTTCAGCGTACAATGTGGGCATGAGTATTCAATAAGGTCTTGTAGTTTTTCACTGCTTATATTATCACAATCGGCATGAACCCAAATCTTGCACTCTTGACATTGGACACAATTTCTTTTCAATGTGGGATTCCACACCTTCTTGCAAATGCCACAGTACTGATTGGACTCGTACAAATTGTAACAGCGTAGACAGATGAATACGTCCTTTTTAGATGAATTACCCAGCTGTTTAACATTAACAGACTCCAATAATTTTGAAGCTGGAAACTTCTGGCTACAGCTGCTGCATATGGTTTCTTCTCCTTGATGTCTATCTTCATCTGGTTTATTCTCCTTGTTGTACCCGGAAGAAAAATCTGACACATAAGCTTCCTTAATTGCATTAAGAAACTCACCCTTAAGGTGGTTAGAATCCCTTTCCAACAATTTCTGGCCCTCATATGATAACGTCTCAAAGCTTTCCCGAAAAGAAAACATCATTTCTTCTTTCACCCATGCATATTGGTACTCCCAGCTTCTTTTAACGCCGAAAAACCTAACACAAAGTCTGCGAGGAACCCGAATGCTCAGCACATATTGTGGGGCGTCTTCTACGGGATCGATAACTTGAGCAGGCCAAGCAGGGATTTCAACTCTGCTGTCAGACCTTGCCCAAATGATATCACCCAGGCCAAAACGTTCCAGAGGCAAGCCCTCTGAACATTCAAACGCCATCGAATTCGGCAGTGGAGATGTTTTAGAAACCCTAAAATCATCATACTGCAGCTCATTTTGATCTGCCACTGTCACACGCTTCTTCTTACTTTCGTTAATATTAATCGCTCCTGCAAAATTTCGCCCATTCGATATTATGCTTGGCTCAGCGCTCATACATTCCATGCGTTTGGTTGGGCTATTCCTCATTTTTCTAGATTCATCTGCAATGTGGTGAAACCTGGCCTGATGCCTCCCATTTCCAGGCGCCCCCTCCTCCTCTTCGCCGCTATTACGACGCCGTAATCCATACCTTAACGATTTCGCATCGCCGCTGTCACCTCTCAGATCTCTGTTTCTCTTCCTAGAATGCTCCATCCTAACAAACAAATTGTTATGAACATTTACCAGGCCGAAAATATACCTCAACTTTGCCTCTAGTGGATGAATTGATTGTATTTCAAACCCTAATTCGAATGCTTTTTAGGGTAGCTGGTCAGAGAGCAATACATAGAGTATTGTGCGATTGATCATTTTTGTAGTGTGTTGCCGTATTTTTATAGTCGTTGTAGAGGACGTAGTGCAAAACATAGAGCCGAAGTTTGGCGCAAAAAGCTAAATTCTAAATCCATGCCGACAACAATGAACCCGTTGCTTTCCAAATTCTTCACTGGCTCTTCATTAAAAAGTTAACTATTAGTTGTTTTCGTTTCCAATTTTCTAGGTGGTTTCTTTGTGCAAATGGGAGCCCTATATATTCAAATTGAAATTCGTCAATGGGTAGAAATTGATTTATGCATAACACAAATTCTGGAATAAACTGCAGCTGCAGCTTAACTGATCTTCATTTAGCTGCTTATTTTTATAATTTCTCTCTTGGCATATTTTATAGTTATGCAAGGTGTAATAACATGCAAATATAGGTCCTTTTCACTATATTTGAATGCAAATAACATGTACTATCTTTCTAAACTCTGATTCAGATATAGTCTAACAATACAATTCATTGAAAATGTTAGGTAATTGCCATTTTTTTTACGAGTGCTGAGGTGTCTCCACAAGGATCGGGTAGGTGGCCAAATGAAGTGCCCTGAAGAGTAATATGGAATGAAGTGCAAATTGAAATTAAATTAATAAAATGGTAAAGAGGGAAGAGTTCATAGTAGAGGATGGGTAGCTGGGCCCGGGAGAATAGGTAATTGAGGGGTCTACTTACTGTGTTACCTAATATTTTTTAATATATAGAGGAATTTTGATAGGAAAATACATTAAAGGTATAATTCAAATATTATTGAAATAGGAAATGTATTCATTTAACTATTTTAAGTTAATACCAATTAAGCAATAATTTAAGAACATATTTTGAAGTATAATTTATGGTTAAAGTATAATTCTGTATTAATGGTATAATTCAAATACTATTGAAATGGGAAATGTACTTAACTATTTTAAGTTAATTTGAATTAAGGAACAATTTAAGAACATATTTTGAAGTATAATTCTCTTTGTTGATAATATTTAGTTTTTTTAAATTTAAAGAGCATTAAAATATATAATTATTTTCTATTTGTAACATTTTTATAAAATTAATAATTAATTAAATTATAATTTTATTATTATTATAATTTGAATTCCAAAATAAAATATTTTTTTTATCTATGTATATTATGCTTAAATTTTAAATACTCATTTCTTTAATTAATTTATTTCTTTATTATGTATTGGTATATAATTTGTATAATAATTTATATAATTTTGAATTACTAATTTTTTTGGCAAAAACACATGCTCTTCATCAATAGCCCATCCAAATTATATAAGAAGTATCTTTATAACAAACTTTTTTTTTTACCCTAGATGAGGTTTCTCGATGCATGACTAGGGAAAGCGGGGCTTGCTACCAAGTGAAAACCCATAAGAATTCACGAGGTGACGTGGGATTGGACACCCTCCCTCACCACCCATATCACCATGGAATAACACACGTTCATTCTCTCTATTGCAATATCCCACCAATAAGTATGTGTTCACACTCAAATTTACTCAATTATGAATACATACATTGATGGTTCAAGGATTCCCAAAGCACTCGGAGTTTGCTTTATATATCAACTTGGTATGAGGAGGTCAAGTTAGTTATCTTCCGTTGTCAATATTAGAAAGTTCTAGGTCCAACCCATTATGATTTTGTATATCAAGCACATTTCTAGCCTTTTGGTATGAGCTTCATAGTCTAAAGGACTAGGCACTCCTAACTTGGTCCCTTCCCTCATTCTCTTTTTGTAAATTTTGTCTTAGTGCGACATTTTCCTCTTAGCAGGGGTCACTTCTCTCATTTTGCAGTGGTCTAATTTACATGAGCGTAAGGTCATCCTCCTAGCAAGGGTCACCATGAACACTCAATGGGAACTCCCACAATGTCAATGGCTTCAACATTAGGCTTTTTCTTTTTTCTCTCATTGAGTTCCTTTCTCAGACATCTTTGTGGGATGTGGCACATAATAGTTACATAATCCATTTGCATGGTATTTTTATGTTAAATTTGTTCGATCATCTTTCTACTGCAATTGGAAAAGGTTAATTCTACTGTGGGCTCCCTTTTTATTTTGTTAATTGGTCATGTTCTCTATTGCTTCCATCTTGTTGATTCTTCATGTGGTAATTCACCTCTAGAATACCCCCTCTCTCACTCAAGGGTCTCCCTCCCTCTCTTGCAACTCTCTAGTCTTCTTTTTGTTATCTCCATCATTCCATGCTAATGAGCTCGCTTGAGAGAGAGTGTCCAAGGTCATGCAACCTACAACAATGCCAAAGTTCAAGCCCAAGGTCACATAACCAACAAGAATTTCCCTAGCATGGGGACTCCTCTAGCCCAAAAAAGTCCACATCTACACATCATTGACCTACATTTTTCATCCCAAAATTCTATTGGGAATGGTCATGGTTTGATCAAATTAAAAGACAAGATTAACTTCTCATACACATGGAGGAATTACATCTATTATATTAACTCATGGATGAGTTCATGGAATGCATCAAGGCCTTTATCTTACAAAGAGATCCACCATCTCCATGAAACTTAGCTCATCTTTCACATGTCTATATTCCTTAATTATGTTATTATTTATGTTGCTAATAGTAGCCGAGTTCTATTTTTAAATTTGTAATCTATGTCCTTGCATATTCTAGCCACTATATAGACAATGGTTATCTAGGTTGTTTTTTGAAATGAGTACAATTAAGAAAAATCATGTTCTTTTAGTTTTGAAGTATGTTACTTCATATCACATCTCCTCTCTTAGATGTGGTTTGCATTGAAAGAGACAAAAAGTATTGAAGATCCTAATAAATTACATGGGATATAAATATTTTATATGTTAATATAAAATACAGATATTTGAATATATATATAATTCAATATATAGTTCATATATATTATATATATATATATAATATATATATATATATATATATAACAATGAATAAATTTATCATTAATAATATTAATAATATAAATTTTATAAAGTTTAGTTAGTTGAATTCATGTTGCTTAAAAACATATTGGTTAATACGAAATCACACGTATCTCGAGTAAATTTGCCTAAATACTTCTTAATAAAAATGATAATAAATTCCATAAAAATTATTAGTAAAGATCAATAATATTATTATTTATATTTAAAACAATAAAAATAATAATAATTTTAAAAAATTATTCGTAAAAAATATAATATATTATTATATTTAAAAAAACATATTTATAAAATAATAATGAAAAAATAAAATCATAAATGTATTAATAAAAGTGATGATACACATCGACTATTTTCTTTATCAAAAAATTCATTCTTATGATTAATTTTGTATTTAACAATGCATATAAAAACATTCATTCCCATTTAAATGGCTACTTTTTCAATTAATAGTCTTAACCCATTTAAATGATTTTTTTAATGAACAATGGATATTAAATAATCTGCGAGGAACATCATTTAAATGATTACTTTTTTAATTAATAGTTTTAACCCATTTCAATGATTATTTTTTTTAAATGAAGAACGGATATTAAACAACATGCCATGAGCATTATTTAAAAGGATTAAAATAACTTTTCCACGCTAATTTACGAATATAAAATAGTATAGTTATATAATAAACTAAATTAAAATTAGTTGTTTAATTATATTTATTAATCAAGAATTTTATATAATTTCTGACACTTTTATTTTTTATATAATTCTAAATAAAAAATTAATAGAAAAATATTATTGACTATATTTAAAAAATGGAAATATTACAATTATCTAAGTGCATATTATGCACACAATTCACTATCATATAATAGTAAAATAAAGGGTGTAATCTTAAAGGCAAGAAGAGATTATCTTTACTAGGGTGGCCACGATTGTTTTATTTGAACCAGAAATAAAATCAGAACTAAATTAAAATAATCTTGAAATAATTTTTTTTTATATTTTAAATGATTTTATATTCATTTGAAATTTTATGAAAGAAAATAATAATCTAGAATTAATTTATTTTATTTAAATATGGAAAAAAAATATTAATATTCATTAGGTTTTTTTTTTATATTGATTTTATGGTAATGTGTTGTTCATGTCTTTACAAGTCTCACATCAATTATAATTTTTTTTCCTTTTATGACATATCGTTCCATGGTCATTTCAATCTAATAGCTAGATGAAACCAATAATACTAAACCAAGACTACACCTCCTCATTCTACACTTTATCTTATTACACGTGTTGTCTTTGTTATTTACTTGCTTAAACAATTGTTTCAACGAAGAAACAAAAATAACCATGTGATATAAGCCATGCAACAATACACAAGTTTTATAGTTGGGTGATTGAACTTGGCCTAGCACACATTTAATATAATACATAGGTACAAAGATTGTGGCATGAGACAAGCTACATACAAGATGAGTACGCAACTCTTACATACAAAACCTTTTGCCTTGTGTTATTCCAAACCACTTTTGCAAATATTACATGGCTTGTGCCATGTAACCCATCCTTGGGTGATGCACCTCCCAAAAGGAAACAAGTATGCAACTAGTCTCATTTTCCATGTCATCGTCCACCCAAGAACTGACACTCATACTCCACTCGACTACAGTAGACAATGAAAACTACACTCTTTATTGTGTGCACTCCTTTGCAACTTGCAACTTGTGAATTGATTTTATGTTCCTTCCAACTTTACTCCATACCTTTTTCTTCATTCATTTGGTCATATATATAAGCATGCTCTCTCTCCTCAATGATCAGAGATGTCCCTTCATCTAGATTAGGTCGACATGCTCCATAAAATCATTTAGTTTGAAACCCACAAATTATCTACACACTCCCGAATATGACATCGTATTGATATGCTTGCACATAATTCATGTGATGTGAGGGTCAATACCAAATTTTCTTTATGCTTTTTTTCTTACTATTCAACTCATTATTTGATGTGCATCCCCCCTCTAATGCAATCTTTCCTGTAAAATTGAGTCAATAACTTTTGATGAATTGATGTTGTGCAACCCATCTCTCACACCCTACCAACATGTCATGGACATGTTATGGAAATCGTGCATGCCATCCCAAAAACTATCTTATCTTGTCTATATGAACCATGTGTCCATCTTCATCCATAATCAAGAAAGGACCTGAGCACATTCAAATGCCCAAGGTGCCTACTCACTCAACTCATTCTATTTAAATGAGGAGTACGTGTGTCCATTTTGTTTGCTTCATCTATTAATTGATTCATCTCTTGAATATTGTATCAATATTGTATCAACTTGATGTTTTTCAAATCCTTGTCATGATAAGATACTCCATCCACTACAACATGCCAATTGAGTCGGGAGGTTGACAATTCCATTATGATATCAATAAGTTTTTTAAAAGTTATCAAGGATTGTTGCTTTAGAATGGGTATGATTGTTAATTCTAAAAAGACAAATGTTATGATAATAAAATCCAACAATTCAATTATTATAATTATGTGCTTAACAACAAGAATTTGATCGCTCTACATCAAAATATTAACTATAACTATTGTAATGAGTAAAGGATAAATAGAGAGTGGAAATATTATTTTAGCCTAGAAAACAAACATAAATGAGTAGATCTTTGGTCATAGAATAAAATTAAGATCCTCCCTATGATTCTTTCTACTCATGTTATCTGATATGATTGTGAAGTTTAGAGTTGCAACATATCTAAAAAATCATGAATAAATATTGAGAAAATCCATATCCCTTTTATAGATTATAATTTTAAAGTTAAAAGTAATACACACTATTCTATCTTTCTCATAGAAGTGAATCTTACCCTACTGAAAGAACAACATAAACAGCATGGAAGACTACAAACTTTTTAATTTTTCCTCATAACCCTTGGCTAAATGATTAGGAAGTCTAGGAATAGATAACTTTATTAAGTATCAATGATATTAAAATTATTCTCACATATAAAATGATATTAAAGTTGTTGTTCCATTCAAATTTGGGGATAAACTATGGTGTGATAAAGAACCCAACCATAAAAGAAAATTAAAACAACATAAGGAAATTATTACCTTAATTTAGAAGATCAAATATATCTCTTTATCTTAAAGAGTATAAAGATGGAAAATCAACATTATTAAAATACGAATGAAATCTCATGATCTCTTCAATGAATAAAGATATTGTACATTTTTTTTTTAAATCATGACTTATTATTAAAAGGATTGAAAAATGAAAAGTACTATCTCTTAAAATATTATGTATATGTCGAGATTAAAGAACAATTTTTGAAATATTTATTACAATAAGGAATTTCTTAACTTTTTAAATTGTCTAAATTATAAATAAATAAATAAAAAATCCAAATTTCTTAAATATAAAACCAAAATTACAAAAACAATTACACACACACACACATATTCTAATAAATTTTAAAAATTGTGAAAAGCAATATCAACAATAGAACATCTCCATATTTTGTCTTAAGAATAGTTTGAAATTTTAAATAAGTTTTTGCATACATAGAGTAAAAATATATCACTGTACAAAAATACATTGATTCTATGGAATTGCAAAAACTATAAAGATAAATATTAACAAGAAAATCGCTCTCTTCCTAACATATCCATGGTTCAATTTGATTGTGTTTCAGAGCATAATATAACACAAGTAATAGTTGCATAGTAGCATAGTCCTTTCCTATTTTTGTGAGGTCTGCATTTTGTTGTTATTTGAGAAAACTCTATTTCCACAATCATTTTTGCACGATGTACTTTTACACCACTCACAATCAGGACTTCTTTAGCACCTCCATACTCAACAGAATGAAATCTAAATCTTGAGATATGCAGACTTTGCAACTTTTATAGCAGTTTCCAAAAACTCCTAAAGATATAGAGAAGTAGGCGGATTAAATGGAGGCCAGGGAAACTCTTAACAAAATTATATATGAAGTGCATATTCAAAAATCTAAATTATATACCAATTTTGTTGTGCTTTCTCTGAACTCCATTCAATATAATCTTCCTCAACACCTCTACACTCTGCATAATGAAAGCTTTCTCTGCACCTCCACACTATGCACAATGAAATTAACACCTAAAGTAAGAAAACATGGTGATATGCTTATGTTTTCAAATTAAGTGGCAGATAACAGTAAAACAAAGTAGTGACATGAGACTTAGTTATTCATTTTAGGCATGAATTTATAGTGTATCGTTCAGAGTTTACAGGAAGTGAAACCTAACAGAATCATTTTTGCATATCACAATTCCACACTACTCACAATGAAAGCTTCTTTCATATTCCCACACATCTACACAATGAAATATAAACTCTAATATATGCACATTATGGCATCATACCTCCACACTCTACACATTGAAATTAACACCCGAAAAGGTAAAACACGGCCTAATTGTTTGTTTCTGACATGAATTCATAGTGTATTGTTTAGAGCTAGCAGAGAAGATAGCCTAACAGAATCATGTGTGCAAACCATAATTCGACACTCCTCACAATGAAATATTATTCTATACCCATGTTAATTTGTCTTATATGCACACATTGAAATCATATCTTCACACTTCGTACAATGAAATTAATGCACAAAAAAAGAAAATGGGGAAATAATATTATGTTTCCAAGTGACAAATGGAAGTAAAACAGTCTAGCAACCTGAGGCTTAGTTATTTATTTTGGATACAAATTCATAATGTATCATTTAGATATGGCAGATAGAATGGTGTGACAAAATCATTTCTGTAAGCCACAATTTTGTATTTCTCGCAATGAAATTCTCTTTCATACACCCAAAACTTTGCACAATGAAATGTAAACCTTGAAATATACACACTTTTCAATTGTTATAGAAGTTTCCCCAAACTAACAAATATATAGAGGATTAAGAAGTTGGATAAAATAGAGTCAGGGAAACCACACAAAAATATTCTATATAAAGAAAGTGCATAGCAAAAAATTTAAGTCATATAAAATTATTATATCAATTTCATTGTTCTTTCATTGCACTCACACACAATGAAAGATTTTTTCACACCTTCACACTTCACATAATGAAAGATTCATCTGCATATCCACACTTCGGACAATGAAAGTTTCCTTTGCACCCCAACACTATACATGATGAAATTAACTCAATTAAAACTAAAAAAAATTAAATATATAACTTCTCTCGAACTTTAAAAAATTAAAACATATTGGTATAGGCTATTTTCTTGAATCTGGTCAACATGCCCACAAACTAGATCAATGACGATGTATGAACATGTTGTCTTCATCCCTATATAAATCCCTAAGCATGAAATTTCTAAATCCTCAAGTTTCTGGGTCTGAACACTTCAAATTAGTGCTTTTAAGGCCCAACACACCTTGCCCCTTTAGAGAGATGTGTTCAGTAATAGGTTTCTCAGTTCTGCACCAGCGGTGATTAGCAAAAACTTATCCCTTATTGGGGGTGTGTTGATTCTAGAAATTCAAGAAAATTAAAAAGGGTGCCATAACTTCATGTTCTAGAAGCTTCGAGGCATTATTTTAACCATTTACTTTATATAAGAATTTTTAACCATATATGATTCTACCTTGGATATTTCAACTATTATCCCTTGAGTTCATCATCCCATCTTAAGTGAATCTCAAGCCTAGATTGGTAAATGTATAATAATTCCTAAACTACCATCCCTCTCCTGTAAATTTAGTACCATTTAAAACATTAGGGATGGATTTTTGACACTGATCATGCTCGCATGTTGTTGCCTTGAATCTAAGGGAGTGATCATTTTCATGCATTAGGGTGACATTGAGATGTGCTTTGTGATAAGGAAGGACAAGTCAACTTGGGGAGATCTCTACAATATCAACTACTATTGTTAATTGTAAACTCTCTCCTCTTCATATAAATACAAAGAGTATGAAGTTTTTCTATATGTTGTATGTTACTTTTACATTCATGTATTTAAATGATTTGTTGAGCCATTGAATAAAGTAATTGAATTATGCTACGTAGATGTTGTGGACCATTGGCTTGTATTGATTTTATGTGCAAGTTTAAATTATAGTAACCATAGCTACGATTGAAGCTTACAAGTTAGGAGTAAAGTAAAGCTTGTGATGGATTATAAATAAGCCTCTTTCCATAATTAAATTTCTATAAGGGAAAATTTATATTCTTTTCCCTATGTTGTTCTAAACGAGTCCACTAGGTCTAGGGAAGATACTTTTGTTTGCAATCATAAATTTCACATAAAAAATCGGTGACTCCACTGGGGATCGTTTCTTTCCTTCAGTGATTTCCTTCACCTTAGCCTTTGTTTCACCTCTTGAATAGACCTCCATTGCCTCACTCAGTCGAGATTGACCCTAGGAAGACATTCATTGAGCTAGATTTGGTTCTTTTTGTTGGAACTTCGCCCAATCTTGATCAGCACTCCCCCTTGTATAGAAATAGATCATCACAACACTCTCTAGCCTCCTCTGCACATTTATTTCAAAGCACTAGTTTCCTTTCAGCACCTGCATTGACTAGTGTTTAATGCAAAAAATTCAATTTTGTGCTTTCTTCTCTGAATTTATTTCTTCTACTTGGTTCTACTTGTGTCCATGAGTGTACCTTGGTGTCGAAAAATCCTTCATTTTGTTTTATTTTGGTTTTGGATTGCCTTTGATAATACTTTTTTTGGATTTTTCTTTGTTCCTCTAAATTAGGTCATTAACAAACTCATTGCTTAACCATTGATTTCTTGAAAGAATTGGTTTTTCAGTCATCATTATGAATAGTTTTTGTAGTTTTAATTTGAAAATTATGTCAATTGAAAATAAAATTCTCAATCATTTTGAATTGAATTTAGGGTTTTGTGTGCTAAATTGGATTTGGAAGAGTTACATTAGGGGAATTAATTTAACGATCTGGTTTGTTGTATCTTGTATCATGTTGCATCATTCTTTATTTGTTTCCCTCTAGCACATAGATTTTGAATGAAAATAAGATTTCATTTTGTCATGCTAGATTGCATCTTTAGGATATTCAAGTCAAACTCACAGTGAGCCTTGAAAACTGAAACACAATTCAAGATAAACATTAAAATTTATTGAATGAATCTTACAGAACATTTGAATATTTAATGCAAACATCTAGAGGTATACACTAGACATGTGTTACGATGTCTATAAACATAAAAGTTTTTGTTTTTTTCCAACATTGCATCTAGTCCATGAATATCTCCCATGTCATCTATGTCTAGAATTCCTTCTAGAACTTCTGTGATGAGCACTACACACTCTACTCCTCCTACTCCATATACTTCTATGGGTCAGAAATAGGTTGGTCCTTATCATAGTGGGTGTGCACACCTACAACAACCTAATTCACCTATTGGGAACCCTCCACCTTGGGTAGGGGAGGAACCTATTGCAAGGATACTTCCATCCCGTAAAGTTAGTGCTCAGTCTCATGTGAGTACTCCACATTCCGCAATGGTTGCTAATGTTTGGAAAATTGTTATGAAACCAGCTCAAGAAAAGATAGAAAAGATTGATCATCGCCTTAAAATTCAGCCTCTTTGAGAGGGAAACCTCCTTTACATTACATAAATGAACAATTCTTGGATGATTCAAATGATAAAACCTCCTTTTCTATATATAGGAGTCTAAGGAGTCACAATATAACCCAGTCGACCTAACAATAATAATATAAAGCCACAAAAATAACAATAGAGGGATTCTATGGGGCACAGTAATAACAATATGGGGACAATAGGGGCACAACAATTTCAATAAGCGGTACAAATGCAATAGTAATGGGTTAATCACTAGTATTATAGGGACCCAACATGCCCCTCTCCTTCAAAAAGTGTTGTCCTCAACGCTTGAGTAGTTATGGATGCTTTTGTATAAAATTCTCATCCTCCCATGTTGAATCTTCAGTAGATAAGTACTTCCACTTGATAAGATACTCTGAAATTGATCGATTTCATAACTATCGAGTTCTCGTTTCTGTGACTGCTTCTGGTTACAATATAAATTTTCCTTCCTCGTCAAGTTCTAGAAATATTGTTTGAAATGGGAGCTTATTGCCTATAACCTTCTTAAACATGAAACATGGAAAACTGGGTGCAATCGAGAAGCTGCAGGAAGCTCTAATTTGTATGCCATAGTACCAATCTTTTGCAACACCTTGTATGGACCATAACACTTTGGTGATAATTTATTATCCTTCTTAGATTGCTTGAGGGAGATTTGCTTATATGGTGGTAGCCTTAAGAATACCCATTCACCTACATCAAAACTTCTTTCACTGTGATGTTGATCTACCTGTTGTCTCATTCTACTATGTACCAGCACGAGTTTATCCTTTAAGAGTTGGAGGACTTGTTGTTGATGTTTGATGTGATGTTCCACTGCTTGAACCTTAGAATTATCTCTTAAATATGATGTGATGGATGGTGGCTGATACCGAGAAAGTGCCACAAATGGGGTCATTTTTGTTGTTGTATGGAAGGAAGTGTTATACCACCATTCAGCTAGAGGTAGCCATTTGACCCATTGTGTTTGTTTATCAGATGGAAAGCAACAAAGCTATCCTTCCAAACATTTGTTTACTATCTCAATTTTCCCATTAGATTGAGGATGATAAGATGAGTTATGAGCTAACTGAGTACCAAGACAAGAAAATAATTATGTCCAAACAATTCCAGTGAAAATGGGATCTCTGTCACTTACAATAATCTTTGGGTTTCCATGTAGCTTTTGAATTATTTCCATAAATGCACTAGAAATTGTACAGGATTTAAATGGATGTGATAATGCACAAAAGTGTGCATACTTGGTAAGTCTGTCAACTACCACCATGATGACACTCTTTCCCTCAGACTTGGGTAAACCTGTGATAAAATCCATTGAAACCTCCTCCCTCCATTGGCTTGGAATGGATAAAGGTTGTAATAGACCCGGTGTCTTAATTCTTTCAACTTTATTTTGCTGACAAACCAAATATTTTACCACAAACTTTTGACTATCTGGTTTAAGGCCCTCCCAAAAAAATTCCTTCTTAACCCTGTGGTAAGTTTTTAAAAATCCTGAGTGCCCTCCTAAGGAAGAAGTGTGGAATTTGATAAGAAATTTTTGTTTTAGCTGGGAATTCTTAGAGAGGTATAAGTGATATTTGTACCATAATGAATCATTTTTCCATCTAAATGTATCCGACGTACTGGAATCTTGTTGTAAATTTTGAATAAGTGCCCACACTTCTTCTTCATTCTTCCATTCCTCCCTTGCTTCATTTATCCAATCTGGTTGGATAATAGAAATGGCGCACAACAATGCTTCCACATCCTCATCCTTTCTTGAGAGTGCATCTACCACCATGTTTTGCTTCCCTTTTTTGTAGATGATTTCAAAGTCATAACCCAAAATCTTTGTGACCCACTTTTGTTGCTCTTCAGAGGATAATCTTTGTTCTAAAAAGTATTTAAGGCTATCATGATCCATTTTTACCTTGTAGTGTCTTCCCATTAGTTAGGGTCACCATTTCTTAACTGCATGGAGTATTGCCAACATTTCTTTCTCATAAATAGCTTTGTGTAAAAACTTTCCCTTGATTGGATGAATTTTAGAAGAAATGGGTCTTTCATCTTGCATTAAAACAACACCAATTCCATTTCCTAAAGCATCACATTCCACAATAAAGGTTTTTGGTGAAGTTCGGTGTAACTAAGATAGGGGCTTGGCACATTGCCTCTTTAAGATGTTCTAAGGCCTTTGTTTCTTCTGGAGTCCATGAAAATGCATCTTTCTTCAATAGTGTTGTTAGAGGTGCTGCTATTCTCCCATAATTCTTAACAAACTTGTGATAATACCCTGTCAACCTGAGAAATCCTCGCAGATGCTTTATGGATGTGGGGATTTTCCATTCCTTAATGGCTTTAATTTTGCTAGGGTCTACCTTAACTCCTTCATGAGATACAATATGACCCAGATATTCCACCTCTTGGACTCCAAAGAAACATTTGGATCTTTTTGCATATAATTGTTTCTCCTCCAATAGTTGTAGCACCTTGTCAAGATGTTCAACATGATCCTTCCAAGACTTGCTGTAGATTAGTATATCATCAAAGAATACTAACACAAATTTTCTAAGGAATGGTTTGAAAATTAATTCATCAAACCTTGAAATGTTGAGGGTGCATTGGTAAGGCCAAAAGGCATGACCAAAAATTCATAATGACCCTCATGAGTTCAAAATGTTGTTTTCGGAATGTCTTTAGTCTTCATTCTGATTTGATGATATCCTGAACGAAGATCCAACTTGGTGAAGTAAATTGATCCATGCAATTCATCCCGTAATTCATCAATGACAGGAATTGGAAACTTATCTTTAATAGTGAGCTTGTGGAGCTCCCTATAATCTGGACACATGCACCATGATCCATCCTTCTTGTGCACCAATACTACTGGAGTAGAGAAAGAACTTTGACTCGGTTGAATTATACCAGCCTCGAGCATTTCTGCAACCATACATTCAATTTCACGCTTTTGGGCATAGGGATATCTGTGCGGCCTGATGTTTGGAGGAACACTTCCTGGACTCAGATGAATAACATGATCATGATCATGAATGGGTGGGAGAACTTTGGGAGTCTCAAATACCTTGGAATGATTGTCCAAGACTATTTGGAGATCTGGAGAAATAGATGATTCCAATGGGGAAACATCTAGCAAACATAATTGTGCAATTACACCTTTTTGTTCATTTTTTAGAATCTTTGTCACACCATTAAAGCTGATTATCTTTCCCGGTTTCCTTGCAATACCCTTTAATACAACTTCCTTTCCTTCCATAGAAAATTTCATGAAAAGTTCTTGAAAATTAAAAGCTACTGTACCCAAGGATTGTAGCCATTGGACTCCTAGTACAACATCAGCACCTCCCATTGGAATGGAAAGCCTTGGGCTAGTCAATACATACTCTCCCATGGATAGCTTGACATTATGGCATTTTCCAAAGCAATTTATTGTTCCTCCATTTTGCAATCATCACTTGACACTCTGGTGCTAGATATAGGAATCAATTCAATTCCTTTGCTACCTTACAATGAATAAAATTGTGGGTGCTTCCTGAATCAATCAACACTATTACCTTTTTCTTCTTGATTTGTCCTTCTATCTTGATGGTTTGAGGAGTGTAATTCCCGCCAATGCATTACAAGATATGGTCGGATTTATTTGTTCTTCATCTAGGCTTTGTTCCTGGAGTATATCCTCTTCTTTTGACCTTTCTTGC
>APFE030265530.1:9522-45123 GCA_000404065.3 Pinus taeda | reverse complement strand
AATAATTTATTCTCAACACACTTATGACCTTTAGTGTATTTTCTATCACAACTGTAACAAAGCCCTTTTGCTCTTTTTTATTCCAATTGTTTTGGTGTCAACCTTATAGGTTGTGGAAGACTAGCGGCAACAACACTTCCGTCTTTATAGATGTGAGTGGTATGCTTCTTGATTGCCATAATTTTGCTTTCCATTTTTCTTGCTAACTTGAATGCCTTCTCTAATGAATTAGGTTCCCAAAGGCAAACATCATGTTGGATATTATCCTTTAAAGACCCTATGAACATATCAATCCTATTCTCCTCTGGAATATCTTTTACCCTTATGTTCAATTTTTGGAGCTCCTCAATGTGCTCCATTTTTGAACCCTTTTGTTAGAGACTTATCAATTGGCTAAAAAAAGTGTTGCTTTTCATATCCTCATAATGTGCTATCAATTATTCCGTAAAAATTTCCCAAGTGATAAATTGTTTATGAGAGAAAATCCATTGATACCATACAAACTGATTTGGTTCCAAATATAAATTTGCCATACATACCTTTTGTGTGTTTTTCACATTATTGACATAGAAAAATTGCTCCATCTGTAATATCCATGTTGCAGGATCCTTGCCATCAAACTTCCTCATATCGATTTTTGGAATATGGTGGGTCTTCGATCCAAAATTAGAGTTTATGGAATCATGATTAACATTTCTTTTGTTCTCATGATGATTTTCCTTTACTACCCTTTCACCCTTAGTGACCCTTTCTTGTAGCAGTTTATTCATATTTATCTTCAATTCTTCCATGTCTATCTTCAAATGTATCTTCAAATCATCCATATTAGCTTCCACGTCATTCATCTTAGCTTCTACACCTTTCTTTAAACAATCCATCTTAGATTTTGTTCCTTTTTGTGCAAGTGACACTTGTTGCACTTGGTCTCGTAATTTTATATATCATGTTGCATTTATTCCTCTTCTTTAGAGTCATGGTAGAGCTTTCAGGTCGCCTACTAGGTGCTTCCATTTTCTTTCTTTGGGGCATCAATTAATGATAATAATGCTTCACTATGCCCTTTTAATTCCTTCAAAATAATTTTTCAAACCAAGCTTAAGCAAACATTTAAAAAAATATACACACCCTTTTTCACTTTGTAGGAGCTCGATATTGCCTCTGATGTATACGTGTAATTTTGGATCATCTAGTTTTGAAATTGCAGCCTACGGTAGCACTCTATGCCCACTTTCCAATGCCACCAGTCTGACCCCAATTGGATTCTCCAATGAAGAGTTATGCCAAATATCTCACAGTGACCTGATTATAGACTAATTCAGTAGACCGAACATGTATGACGTGCCACGCGTCCGTGTTTTGACCTTTGGCTCTGAACAATATATACAAGAAACTACAATCTATCCTCTTTCTGTACCTTCTGATGAAATTTCAATCTCATACTTAGAGAGAAAGTTATGACGATTTTCCCCACGTCACCTATTTTGAATGTAATTCAGGATTCTGCAAAAGGACCAACTTCCTCAGTTCATATCTCCGAAAATAGCGCGAAAAGCTCTGAAATTCAGACCTGAGATTCAATATGATGTCTTATCAAATGGGTTTTTTTTTTATAGCTTTTGAAATGTCGCAGAAAAATAGTTATAGCAAAAATGCCATGCTGACCTGTTTGGAGTAGCGAAACCCTAGAATCCAAAGCTCTGATACCAAATGTTATGAAACCAGCTCAAGAAAAGGTAGAAAAGATAGATCAACACCTTAGAATTCAGCCTCTTTGAGGGGGAAACCTCCTTTACATTACATAAATGAACAATTCTTGAATGCTTCAAATGATAAAACCTCATTTCTATATAGGAGTCTAAGGAGTCATAATATAACCCAGCCAACCTAACAATAATAATATAAAGCCACAAAAATAACAATAAAGGGATTCTATGGGGCACAATAATAACAATATGGGGACAATAGGGGAACAACGATATTAATAAGGGGTACAACTACAATAGTAATGGGGTAATCACGAGTATTATAGGGACCCAACAAAACTTGCCATGCTTGTACAACCTAGTTTGGTTGTGGATTTATCTTTAATTTCTCAACATGCTCCACCTACATCTTATATTATTGTTCATTAAACTATATCTCAACAATCTCAAGCTTAATTAAATGTAATCCAACCTTTACATGCTACATGTTTATCTCAACCTATTCCACCAATATTTGGTGTTTCACAAGCCATGTATACCCAACCTTTCCAAGGTTTTACAAGAACAACCACTTGGTTAGGCCATCCATCAGATTCAAGTAGGTCAAAATGTCTATGGTATGGTACAAGCATAACCTAACAAACCTTATGTCATGATGATGCAAAATCCTATAAAGAAATAGTAACAACCATATCAAAGTATACCTAAAATTCCTTATGGTCAAAAAATCGAAACCTAGTTGTTTCAACCTTTACAAGGTTATCCTGGAGGTCGGTAGTAAAGTTATGTGTATTCTGGTTATCAAAATCCTACTTATCGAGGAGTATAAATACTTGTTGCTCAGACCATCACATCTTACCTAGGGTATCCTCCACTGGACCTCAACAGGAAGTTTCCATTTGTAGCAACTATTGAATTGTCAGATCTTACCAGGATCACCAATAATACCATTGCTCATTCTCCTTGGTTGCTAGTTATTCCCACAAAATTGCCTAGTGATATCCCTAAATTTAATGGAAATCTTAGAAAAGACCCATCTACACATGTGATGACTTATCATTTTTGGTGTTCTTTGAAATCTCTCAATGATTACTATCTTCATTAGTGTATTTTCTAGCACACACTTATTAGTACAAAAACAAAATGGTATATTGAACTACAATGAAATTTGTTCGATAATTTCAGTAACTTGGCTACCATATTCCTAACAAATTTTTAGTTGTCGATAGTATATGAGATTGAAACTAATATTTTAACCAATTTCAAAAAAATGACGCCACTCACATTTAAGATCACATTCATGAGTGGTGACATTGTCATTGTTTGGTTAAAAAAAATTCTTGATCAATTGCTAGTTGAATGGTTTATTAAGTATTTGTTGTCATCCATCAAAAAATATGTTGCTAAGGGCAGAGTTGTAACTAAAGAGAAAGTAATTTTTCATTCCCAGTATTTGGATCTTATTTATACCCAATCTAGCACACTCTGTGATAATATACCAAATGCTCTGCAACCTTCCAATATTGTTCCTCAACGTCCTAGTAAATAAACACATGTCGTCAATGGCATGATTCATTATGTGAGCCATCAGTCAACGAGTAAACCATCTGGTTCAAATTTTGTTGTGGCTTCCCAAAGCCCTTCTTCTACCACTCTTTTAGCTTCTACTTCCGAGAACAATTTCGTTCAATATTCCAAAGGAAAATCTAAGAAACTAGGAAGTAAGAAAAAGGGAAAAGGTAAAAGGAAGAAGGATACTCCTCCATAGGATAAACAAAAAAATATATATTCTAAAGAAAAGAGGAAACCTTATCATCCATGTTTGATTTTTAATTAGGAGAATTTCCCTTGTGATTGTCCAGACTTGACAGAGGTGAAACAATACCTTAAATCATCCATTGCACCCACTGTGTTGATAGGTCCACCTCCAAATCAAGAGTCCAAAATGGTTGCCAAGGATTCAGGCTACTGAGAAGCCTACTAGTTTGAATACATCTCCATTGCATACTAAGCTAAATGCATCTCCTATTGAATTGAAAATTAATCCTTCCAAAGGAATTATCCATAAATGTACTTTCAACTATCTCACAAGAGCTGCATAGAATTATAATATATTTGAGGATTTGGTTGAGGTTCCCACACTATGTCGACTCTTAAGGTGTAGTAAAATTTCCCCACCAAGAAGAAGGCTTTTCTTTCCACAACTGGATGTATTGATCCTTCAGATTCCAACCTAGTAGTTTTTAAGCATGATAATATACACCTCAACTTCCATCCCAATTATCATTGATGATTCAAGTTGTTATTCATGGTAAGAATATCCATCATTCCATTGTGGACAAAGGAGCCTTAACCTGTGTCATGTCCCTTTCTTGCTAGAAGGCCATTGGTTTTCCCCAACTTAGTCAATCATTGACTGCTCTAAATTATTTTGATAGATGAGGCTTCAAGCTTTGTGAAATTCTAAATCCACTACAAGTATAATTAGGAAGCAAGATGGTATCAGTAGAAGTCAAAGTTGTTGATGGACTGCTAGATTATGACCTTCTGCTATGTCGTACATGGTTTTATGGTATGGGTTTTGCTATTTCAACATATTCCAAAATGATTGATTTCCCTCATAAGGGAGGTATAGTAGCCATTGATTAACTCACTTTATTTTCTACCAATTCTCAAGTTACTAGAAAAATCTCTGTTGTGGAAGAAACCCCACACTGATATCAACATGTCAGGGTAGGACTACTTAAGGATTCCTCCCTCATGAGAACCTTTTCACTTGCCCTTCCTCCTCCCGAAAATTCTAATCCAGTTGCCCATGTCAACATGATATCTTCTTGTACTACTCCAACCAATCTGTGAGTAGTGTTAGATTAATCTAATATTGACACTTTTGTTACCACATGCCACTCATTCCCATTGAGCTCGACTATGAGGCCATCTATTTGGCCTGTTTGGTGCACTCTACTCTCTCCTCTTCGATTAATTAAGTTGCTCGTTCCTTATATTATGGAACATCCTATGACTCCTTCTCTCATACATTTTCTACTAGTGATAGCATCATGGAGATCATGATGCAAGATGATGCATCATGGGACAATCATCATCACTATAACATCCTCCTCCCACATCTACCCAAGCTACCGCCCATGTGGGGTAAACATTGGATGAGAGGCGACTATGATATGATTTGACCTCCTAAGTCACGTTAAGGAAGTGGAACGAATGGAAACATACCACACAGACATTCAACATCAGCATTAGGACTGTCAAGAACCAATCCAACACTTCAGATATCTTGTCTATGGGTCCTACTAAACTTTTGGACAACTTCCCCTTTGAACGCTCTCATCTGATGGGAATGATATCATCTAGGGAACTCTGGACATTGTCACAGGCCTACTTGTGAGTGTCTAGGGACCTCTAGACATTCTCACAGTGATCCAAGGGCTGCCACATGGTCTCCTCATGGCCAGCCAAAATTTTGTAACGGGTCGAATGGTACCTCGTAGGTTTTGAACTTGTGACCTCATACAAATTAATCAAAGACTACAACAATGTGGCAACAATGTTTCTTATTAAACATATATAAAAAAACTACATAAAAGGTTTGTTAATGCTACATTTTCTTTCTTTTTGGGTGGTGGTTTGGGGGGGGGGGAGGTAGGCCCTAATCCTTGGCTACCCCTTCACCACAGGACCACATGTGTGGAGCCAAGGGATAGCTCCTAGTCCAACCCACACACAAACCTCACGGATTTTTCCACGATCATAATAAAGAATATTCGTAAATGGTGCCAAGCCAAAGAACTGAGCACAAAAAGGAGGGGGTCATCCCCAAGGTCATATGAGCTCCAATAAAACCATGGGTGCGACATAGTTTGGATGGCCATCCACGAGGGGGCTAGCCCAAAGTCTTATGTGGCTACATGGAATTAGGGATGCACACCAATGTAAGGGGCTAGACAAAAGCCCTCTACATGGTCATATGGGTGCAATGCAGCCAAAATTTTCAGGACTGGAGGCTTAGTGGCGACCTTAACGGTGTTACAATTTTACCAGTCGAGCAAGAATTGTGCTAGGTTTTGTGCATTGTTTCTGCATTTTGGGTGCATGAGCCAAGTTGAGGCCGAATCGTAGGATGGTTTGTTAGAGAATGAAGCAAAAGGAGAAAACAAGCATAACTTTCTCAGTTTTTAACCAAATGAGTTGCAGAATGAACCAAAATAGGGGCTTTTGACTATTCTTGAGCCATTGGAGCCATCGTTTCATCATATTGAGCAATATAACTTGACATAAACACATTTTAGCTTAAGAATAATGGAATAACCCCAACATTCGAAGCTGGACCAACAGATGTAACCTAATTGAGGGGTTAACTCCTTTATCATTTGTTGTTTTATTTTTTCTATTATGGTATTCATGGGTTGTTTATTTTCTACAAATTTTAGTTTTAAAGCATGATAATATGTCAAGGAAATTTAGATAGGTGTTTAAAAATTTGATCACTATACTTGCAAATTTCACTATAAAATCTTCAAGCTTTTACATACATATCACAAAGGCCTACCTGGTACCATCCAAGGACTCTTTTTGTTAGTTCTGTGCCAACGTCCCCGGGAATTAAGCCACATTTTTAGGCCGAGAACCTAGGTGACTACGCATACTTTCATGATACCTCCAAAATATTAAATTAACAAGGAAATGACAATGAGAAAAAAGCATTTAAATGAGACCTTGACTAGACCCCTACTAGCCTTGATAGGCATTTCTTCAAACATATCACGAATATGTAATCTACAGGTGTAAATAATAAATCTAAGCATAGGGGTCTCATACTTAGCTGAGAATCGCTAAGAGACATCCATTTCTCAACACATCAACTCCCATTTCATCCATTAGGTCATAGATACAATGATCATTCATTCACAAGTAAAAACATGATGCGAACCGTATATAGCTTTTTCCATAAAACACATCAATAACCAGCACAATAGTATCATGAATACTCATGAAATCACAACGATATAAGCTAGATATAATCCACTAAAATAATCATAGAAATATAGGGATAAAAAACCTAACATTGATGATACAGAATCCAAACCCAGGATGGGACATCTATGCACCACCTGACCATAGAATGGTTCAGCCAAATTTCTCTTCAGCCATTCACCCCTATGACATATTTCAAACATGAACGTAGGATCTCATAGACCACATCAATCAAAACTCATCTAGAGCTTCTAGAGGCCATCCATCTCAACCCATCAAAGAGTGATTCCACATCACAGTCAGACATCACAAAACTATCTTGAAACTGGTCTCTATCCAAGCCTTTTAAGGTTTCCAATTCATTTTTCCATCCAAGGCTTCCAGAACTAGCAACTAAACCATATCTATCGTCGAGCTTCTAGATCATTTGTCCAACAAAGGCTACCAGTACTAGTAACTCAACCCACCAAGGGATTCCAAAGATGTTTTGCAACCAAGAATTCCAAGACTAGTAACTCAACCCAAGATGTTATGGATCTTCCAGAGCATTTGTCCAACTAGGGTTTCCAGGAACTAATAACTCAACCCAAACTAAGGAAATATGAGAACAAACCAAAAAGAACAAGGAAATAAACCCACAAGATCCATGGCTATTCAAGTAAAGGTAAGGCTAGCAAAATCCACTCTCAATCTAGGTGATCCTCCATGTCAGTGACATATCATGACTAATAATATGCATGCATATGGAATGCATGCCAAAACTAGTGACGAAAACATATATGAAACTTAGTACCTGCAAGAAAAAATAATGTAGTTGTTGATCTTGATGCCCTCTTTTACTTTCCTTCTCTTCCATTGCCTTCCTACTCCAAGAATCCAAGTATGTGACACTCGCTAAGAGTGCTCCGAGAAATGTTTAAGTCTCCAAGAGTATTTGAGCGAGAGAGACAAAACAATGAGATAGCTACCAAACTGATATGATAAAAGGTTACCAATTGATCGTCAAAAGCCCTTTTATGAATTATGTCTCTATTTTATTCATTTTCAATTATTTTCCTTCATTTTCCTCCTCACGTGGAACATGTGACCTTTCGCCTCCTTTTTCTCCTATTTCCTATTGTTTTTCATAAATAAGTTTGCCAAATGTAATTTTACCTGTCCAAAGCCTTCATCATTGCCTTTTCCAATTTCGTTACCCATTAATCAATCACAAGTCATCCACATCAGTAAGATTTTGCCAACATTTAGCTAGGAATAAATGCCCATCAACTAAGGTTATTATTTTTCCTTTATTACATTTATTACATGGAATTTTCACCAGGGTTGTTACAAAACCCTCCCCCTTGGAGGAAATCCAACCTCGGTGTTCAACAAAATATATAACCATAAAAATATTGTAAGAAAAATATATTGTTGATGTAGCTTTATAACTTAGCTCATTGCAACATTTACAATGATCAACTTGGTGATAAACAAACCAATATAAAAAAAAAAATAACATCATAATTGCATGACATCCATAATTGGAGCTTTATGGAGGTATCTACATCCATATACATATGTACATATGCCAAAATCACCAAACATATACCAAAACATATACCAAGACATATACCAAAACATCATACCAAAACACGATTCCAAAACTGCTTTGCCTCAACCAGCAAACAAGGAAGGATACATAACCCGCATCTTATATGCCATCTCTCGTGTAGATTCATCGAGCCCAAGCTTCTCCCACTGCACTTTAAAGTGCTTGATTGCTTGGTTTTGGAGCATGAGCACTTTGTTTCTACAATATACATGAAGGCTCCAACTGGAATTCTACATTTGGTTCCACCTACAATACAGACCACTTAATCACATGATCAACATCCTTCACATACTTATTAAACAATGATACATGGAAAACATCATGGAATTCAACTATTAGAGGCAGTGAAAGTTGATAGGCTACTCGCCCAATCCTCTTAAGAATACTGAAGGGTCCACAAAACAGTAGTATCACCTTGGCACATGATCTAATCTGTAATGATCTCTTCTTTGATTTGATGTGCAAGTATACTTGTTCCCCAACCTGGAAATCCTTGAACAACTTATTTTGGTTTCCGTAGATCTTCTGCCTATCCTATTTTGCCTTTATATTCTTCCTGATTATCGGCATTTCCTATTCCATGTCTACCAACATATCAGTCCAATCAGCACTCTACTAACCAAATCACTCCAAATGACAGTAGTATTGCAACTCCTCCCATACAATTCCTTAAATAGACTCATCTTCAAATATTCCTAATACTCATTGTTGTATGTGAACTCTACTAGTGGAAGGTACTATTCCCACTTTGGCTACTATTGCATCACATACATCCTTAACATGTCCTCAAATATCCTGTTGACCCTCTTTGTCTATCCATCTATCTACGAATGATAAGTTGTACTGAAGGCCAACTCCATTTCAAAACCTGCAAATAACTCCTTCCAAAACATGGAAGTGAAGTTTACATTCCTATCTAACATAGTATTCTTTGGAACACCATGCAATATTACCACATATCTGATGACTACCTGTGCTACATCACTAGCTAAGAATGTAGACATCACTGGAATGAAGTGCACAACCTTTGTCAACCTGTCCATAATAACCATGATGGAATCATGTTTTCTCATTGTCCTTGACAACCCTGTCATGAACTCCATGGAAATTACTTCCCATTTCCACTCTAGAATCACAATCATTTGTAGCAATCCAGCTTGGTTCTTACACTCTAATTTCCCACGCTAAAAATAAAAACACCTAGCCACAAAATCTGCTACATCCCTCTTCAGATTCGGCCAATAGTAAAATCTCTTCACTGTTATGAGTGTGCTCTGTTAACTCGGGTCACCTAAATATGGATTGACATTAAAATCCCTCAAAATCATCTTCTTGAGCTTACTTCCATTTGATACATATATCCTATCTCTAAATTGGACTAATCCAACTACTATAAGGCAATAGTCCATATCCTCTACACTCGCACCCGTACCTATGCATGTATCTGCACCTACATTTGTTCCTATACTATCACAAGTACATATACCTATGCTATCACCTATACCTCTACCTATACTATCACCTGTACCTATACTATGTTGCATCCAATGCATAATATCCATATATATGACATCTTGTTGACTTGCCTGCAATATCCTAACCTATAAGTCTATGACGTAGGAGCTGAAAAATTCCAAGAGATTTACCTGTATCCATTTTCCAGGAGCATATGCCTCTCTCTTTTCTTTACCTTTGATATATCTAGTCTCAAAATTTAACTCACTAATCGTTTCCAACAAACGAGCCTACCTACCATTTAGACTCGGTTGGTCAAATAGATACTGTAAACCACTGTGATCACTCATCAATGTAAAGCTCCTGCCAAGAAGATAATGTCTCCACATATTCAATGCATATATAATCACTACCAACTCAAGATCATGTGTGGGGTAGTTCTACTCATGCTCATTCATCTTTCATGACTCATAGCATGCTACATGTCCATACTACATAAGGACTCCACCAAGTGCTTTCTTGCAAGAATTTGTGCATACTACAAACTCTTTGTTCGAATCTACAATTTTTAACATTTTTGCATGTGTCAAAAACTACTTAAGTTTCTCAAAAATAGCCTCACACTCCTCTTTCCATTCAAAATTCTTATTTTTCTTCTGCAACAATGTAATAGGATAAGAAATCTATGAGAATTTCTTGATGAACTTCCTAGTATAGCCTCCCAACCCAATGAAGGATCTCATCTCATCCACATTTTTAGGAGCCACCCACTCCATAATAGCTCTTATATTTTCTATATCTACTGAAATTTCCTCTTTGGAGATAACATGTCCCAAGTAATGTACGACAGCCTGAAAGAAACTACACCTGTTGAAATCAGCATACAACTAACGCTATCTCAACAACCTCAACACCGTTGTTAAGTTGTCGACATACACTTCATCATTTTTAGAATATACTAATTTGTCATCAATGAACACAATAACAAACTTATCTAAATACAGACACAACACGCTATTCATCAAGCACATAAATGTAGTTGGAGCATTAGTTAAGACAAATGGAACTACAACAAATTCATAATGCCCATACCTGGTGCAAAACATTTTCCTGTAAATGTATTCATCTTTGATGCATACATAATGATACCCATATGTCAAATAAATCTTTGAGAGCGATGTTTATCCCTTCAACTAATTAAAGAAGTCACCAATCCTCAATAATGGGCACCTGTTCTTGATGGTTACTTTGTTCAGCTGCTTGTAGTCAATGCATAATATGAGAGTACCATATTTTTTTCTTCACAAACAATACTGGTTCACCCCATGGTGATACACTTGGCCTAAGGTATCCCTTGTCCAAAATTTGCTTCAGCTATAGCTTCAACTCTACCAACTTAGGTGTGCACATCATGTACGGTGCTTTTGATGTTGCAGCTTCCCCCACCAATTCAATGGAAAATTCTAACTGCCTATAAGGTGGAAACTCTATAATATCCTCAAGAAATACATCCTAAAATCATTGTAAAACTTGGTACAATATCAACACATCTGCATCCTCAACTTCTTTACCCTTTTCACTAGAAATGTGTACTACAAATAACACCCAACCTTTTCAGCAGCTAAACTTTTCTTACATAGTTTTCACCATCCTAACCAATGTGGCTTTCTTCTTACCCTGTAAGACACTTGGTTCCCCATTTACATCAACAAAATAATGGCTTTGTCATAAAATCCACGTTGGTTCCATGAAGGTACAACCAATCCATTCCCAATAACATACTATACGACCCCAATAGTAATACATTCAAATGTGTTACGGTAGGCATACCATTAAAATCGAATGCACAAGCTCTTACCCAATGTTAAAATCAATTATTTTTACCTTTAGCCAACTTCACTAACCAAGAATCTGCATGTAATTCCTTACTCAAACCACACTTATCCACGAATTCAGGACTAACATAATGATTATTAGATTGAGGTTCAATCAAAATAGAAATAACTTGATCACAAAGCTTATAGTCCATCTCAATGATGGATGCTTGCTGCTTTGCTTCTTCGTTATCCAATGTTGCATATATATAAGGAACACTCTAAAGATCCCCAATGTTTTGTGCCTCATGTAGACTATATATCTGAGGTATACCACCTTGATTTTGTGGACAGACTCTTGTGCGATGATCTTTGCCACAAGTCCAACACTCTGTAGGGTTCCACCTTGTCTCCTTGTACTTCTGGTCCTCATATTGATGTCCCTATCCTTTGTCAAATGCATTGATCCTCTTAGGTGGTGCAACATTAGCCTTATTATTTGACCCTGAGGTCTTGCTCGCTTCTTGTCCAATTTCACCTTGTTCTTTGCATTACCTTTCCAGCCTGTCTTAGTCTCAGATCTATGCTTCGATTGTTCATAGTAGTGTCTTAGCTTTTGGATGGCCTACTCTAATGATCTAGGCTGTTTGAAATCAATCATGTCCTTAAATTTAACTAGCAATCCACTAATGAACCTCTGAATCTTAGCCTTTTCCTCTGTGAGATAAGGCACATAACTTAATAACTCCAATAACTTGCTAGTGTACTCATCATCTGTCATGGCTCCCATCGTTAGCTCATAAATTTATTTTTCCTATAGTCAAAAGTATCTCTTTGACAAATAATTATTCTTGAATAGCCTCTCAAACTCACTCCAAGTCGAGTATTCCTCATGAATACATATGACATTCTTCACATCTTCCCACCAAATGTCTACTTTAACTTTAAGATTGGATGTAGCTATCCTATCTTTCATGTTCTCTTAATAGTCATGCAACCTGAAGAATTTCATCATGCCAAGAAACCATGCCTCTACATCTTGTGGTTTCTTCATCTCTCCATAAAAAGTAGGCGGATTTGTTTCCTTAAACTCATCCGAAAATTATCCCCTATTACTCCTCATGTAAGGATGATAATTATGAGGATCATAATGCCTATCTGAATAAGAACTAGATTAATATCGGTTTCTATACCCTCTCCTATCTAAAGTGTCCAACAATGTGCCAATTCTAACAGTGTCATCTTTATTTAACATGTTGTTGGCTTGATGGGCCCTGACTCGAGTTCAGCTTTAGTCAGCCAAGTAAATCCCTACACTATTGGCCCTTTTGGCATCAGCCTACAGAGCGCAAACTAAAGTCTCACCCAAAGAAACATGGGAGGTGTAGGAACCATGTTTCCGCACCCTGAGATGGTCATAATGTCAATCTATACTTCCTAATCCAACCTTTGTGTAGATTGATGAGCCTTTAGGTCTTATTGATGCTTGCTTTATTTGCTCGACCAACTACTCTATTGTTGGCCCTGCACTATGAGCCTAAATCTTCTACTAAGTCTCCTGTCGACTAGTCAGTTTGTCTTCAATGGTGGTCATGATCAAGTAGGCCTCGTCCAACCAAGGCTTCAAGTGCGCCTTTAGCACTGCCTCTTTGTGTTGAGCAACATCCACTTACTCCTTCAATGCCTTGGATTTTTGTAGCTTCACGAGGCTCTGTGTGATGGAAACAGTATGCGCTGTCCCTTTTACCTCATCGTAGCACTGTTGCAGCTCTCGTGCCTCTGTTTCTAGCCTCTATACAGTAGGGTCTTCTTGTAGGCTGGTTAGGACTTCGAACGACTATTCAAAAGGCATTTTGCAATCCACCACTACAATTTATACTACTATTATCTCTTTTGTGATAGTTGTCACGCGCTACTCCTTGACTTCTGGTGGAGTTGAAGGCTCAACCCTCAACTGCAATTTTGCAATTTGGAGGTTCAGCTCCAACTAAAACTTTGCCAATTCTGTGCAAGCATCGCACACACCCATAGCAAGTTTGCAAATGCACACATCTACCAGCTCATCCATAGGAATGGCCAACTCCGGGACCATTCCACATGCTTCCACCATGACCTGGACTATGTGCTTCTTCTTATCGGTCACGTTGTTCGTAGTGGTGATGGAAGAATCTCATTGTACAACCATATGAGCATTGTTAATGATCTACTCACTGATAACTTATAAAGCATGCTATTCGCGGGCCCTCAGCTCCACGATCACCCCATCCTACAGTAGGTGGAGTGCCTCGCTAGGATGCACTACCAAGTTCAGCCCTACTCCCTTGAGTGCAATGACAAAAGGACTATCAGCTTCAATTTTTGTCATCAGTGCCCCATCTAGTAGCACTATGGCTTGGTATTCCTTCACACACAACATCTCAGCAGATTCTAAAGTACCGATGGTGAAACTGGTGGATGTCATGCCTATCTGTGCTATCTGAATCTACAGCTGTCGCAGATTCACCTAAATAGCCGCCAATGCCTATTGCTACTGCTGATCAAACTATTGCAGAAGTTCCATGGTGGCATCCCACATTCTATTCCCAATGTTGTTCAGATCCCCCTCTACTAGGGTGATAGGGTCCATGGACTTCTTACTGGCCTTGGACTTCTTTCACGGCCCTACTTTTTCTTGTCCCCTTGGACACTTGATATGGAATAGAGGTGTTTATGGGTCCACTCCTCCCTATTTTGTTGGATCGTCCTCTTCTTCCTCTTCTTCTATGGAGAGCGACTTCTCTTTGTTGGAGCCGTGCTCCTCTCATCCTATCTCTCCACCTATCTCTTGTGTGGCAGCACGGTCTGCCCTAGCCTTATCCTCAGCCTCCTTCCTCCTTTTCTCAGTGAACTGCTCCATCTTGAGCTTGGCTTCATCCTTCTTCCGTTGTAAAGCTGTCTAGTTCGATCTTTCCATTAAATCTGAGGCAATGTGCCATTCTATCGTCTAGCTATTAATAACCACTTGAATCGCACCATTCGTAGCTAAGTAGGGCAAGTCATGCCACTTCTGCTTGATGTCCTTTCACACCCTTATGGATACATGGTGGAAGTCTGCATACAGCTGCAATTTATCAAATACATTAGGAAGAAACCATGACTTGTGGTTGATTACGATGTGCACATTCATCTCTATCAAGATCCACAAGATCTTACTATCCTTGATCTGTTGAGGATCCTTAGTCACCCATAGTGAAGTGTACTTCATGGCCTCAGGCAGGTCTAGCACGACTGAGGGAAATTGGTTGTCTTTGGGTAGCTCAAAGGCTACGAGTACGATGGATAGCAAGAGCCATGCATAGTGGAAGATCTTATTGAGATCTTGCACCTTGAGACATTTAGATCAGGCTGACTAAAGAAATACTTCAAGCTGATATGGTCAGTTACCAAAATAAATTTCTTCCGTAGTAAATAATGGCTCCACATTTTACAGGCATGTATTACAACATCTAGTTCCAGGTCATATGAAACATAACCTTTCTAATGTTTTTTAAATTTTCTTGACTCATAAGCTATGGCAACGTTTTGTTAGAGTAGCACACCCCCCAATCCCTCTAGACAAGCATTCGTGCACACCATAAACTCCTTATTTATATATGTTATCTTTAAAATAGGAGTTGTTGTAAGCATTTGCTTTAGTTTTTTGAAGCTCTCCTGGGATTTGTATGTACATTTTAAGCTGTACTCCCTTATTTTGTAGGGAAGTAATGGGGTAAGCTAGTTTTGAAAACCCATCCACAAATCTTTGATAGTACCCAACAATTCCCATAAATGGGAGAATTGTTGATAAACCTTTTAGTATTGGCCAATTCATAATGGATTTACCTTTCCCAAGGTCCACTATCAATCCATATTTGGAGATAATATGTCCCAAATACTAAATTATGGTTTCCAAAACTTGCACTTACTTGTTTTCACATAAATTTGATGCTCCCTTAATGTTTGTATCACCAATCTAAGATGCTCCTGCTGTTATTCTTGATTTTTAGAGTACACTAGACTGTCATCAATGAAAATTAATACAAATTGATTAAGATACTTGTGGAGCACACTATTCATTAGGCACATGAAGGTTGCAGGTGAATTGGTGAGACTAAAAGGTAGCACCACAAATTCATAATGACCATACTGAGTTATAAACGTTGTTTAATTAATAACCTCATCTTTTACGTGTAACTGTTGATAACCAGTTCACAAATTAATCTTGAAAAAAACAATTTTTCCCCTGACTTGCTCAAATAGATCATCAATCCAAGGTAGGGGATATCTATCTTTTATGGTTAATTTATTCAATTAGCTATAGTCACTGCACATTCTAAATGTTCCATATTTTTCATGACAAACAATACCATATCTCCCCATGGTGACACACTCAGTCTGATGTAGCCCTTATTCAACACCTCTTATTGCTACATTTTCAATTCTAATAGTTCTAGGGTACTAATTCTATATGGAGCTATGGATATAGGTGTAGCACCCAACACTAAGTCAATAAAGAAATCTATTTCTCTATGACAAGGTAACTTTAGAATTTTGGGAAAACATCTAATAATTATTTTATTACAGGTTAAAGTTCTAATGTTTCTATTTATGTTTTTTGTTCATATTTTTCCACATGAACCATATAAATTTGACATCCTTTCCTAGTTGTTATTTTCAAATGTAAACAAGATATTTGTGTGACTCGGACTGGTTTTGGTTTTCCTTTTATCAAGAAAGATTGTACTTTTGATTCAATGAAATTTACAGTTTTTCTAATAAATTTATAACAACTTTCTACTATTCTAACCAATCCATACCAATTAATATATCATATCATCCTAATGGAATGACGTTTATTTTTAATTCTATACAATATCCATTTAAATCCAACATGCACTATTTTAATTGATATATTACCTTCTGTTTGGTACCAGTGACCAGTTATACCAGCCAAGAATTTTGAAAATTTTCTAATTTCAATTTACACTTTTCCACAAATCTAAGGGCTGATATAGTTTAAACTAGCCCCAGGATCCACTAAAACTGACACGGGTTGGGTTTTGATGGTACCTTGAATTTCAATCATTGTAGATTGATCTTCAGCTTCTCGATCCTCTAATGTCATGCTAATCCTAAAAATATTTATAGCCACATCATTCAGTGTAGTTGCCCCATATACCACTTGGACATTCTGACTTGATCTGGGATTATGTGGACAATCCGTCAACAGATGTGGTTCACCACAACCCCCAACAATTTAGTGGCTCCCTCTCTTTACCTCCTATGCCCTTTTTGTTCCCTATTCCATGGGTTTTGACCCCATGCATTATTTTTCCAGTTGACTTTCATATCCTTTGTTAATTTATTTTCACTCATGATCTTGCCCAAACTTTTTCAGATAGGGAGGGCCTCTGTCTTTTCACGTTCATCCCCATTTTGTTTCTATCCTTGTCCTTCCGTGGTATGGAATCGTCATTTTTATTTCTAAATTTTTGGTAACAAAGTCTGCCTTTCCTTACTACATCATCCATAGCCCTTGGATCATTGAATTCAATTCTTTCTTTATACATTGGTGGTAGACATTTCATAAAGCTATGCACCTTGGCCTTTTCCACTCTAATATATGGCACATGCCAAAGTAAGTATGTGAATAATGTCACAAACTCATCCATGGTTATATTTCCTAACCTTAGCTCATGGAATTATTTTTCATAGTCATCATAATATCTCTCACTCAAATAACGAGATTTAAATTTCTGCTGAAATTATGCCCGTGAAATTGTTTTCTCATCGAACAAATGTATAATTCCTATGTCCTCCCACCATAGGGTGGATTCCCCCTACAACTGCTAAATAATCAATATATATTTCTAGTTTCTTTCATATTCATACACTAGAAAGTATTTGACCATATTCAAAAGCCAAGCTTTAGCATCTTCCTCCCTTTCTCTGTCAAAGGCAGGGGATTTAATTTTCTGGAATTCTCCCTATAAGTTCCTCTTTTTTGTCCTTACGGGATTTAGAATCTGTTTCTCAGATTCTTCATCACTTCCATAGTATTCTGGCATTGTCTCTGCCTTCTTCCATTTCAACCCTTCGTCTTCTCCATTTTTATTGTTGGATTTGATGGTTAATTCTCTTATCATACATTCTTGATCCTCACTTGCCTTTAGTAGTCACTCTTTGTTTCTTGTGAGTTGTGCCAATTCTTTCTATAAATCTATGATAACCTCCAAAATTTGAGAGTTGGGGTTACAGGAAGTACCTTCCCCTCCCAGATCCACATGCAATGCCTCCCATCGAACATAATTGAAGGTGATGATTTATTTCCCAAATGGATCAATTTTTTGCACCTATGTATCTTATATCGACAACATCATTCTATTATCAACACTTACAATATATGAATAAAACAAAATAATATATATATATATATATTATATATATTATACTATATATATATATATATATATTATATTATATATATATATAATATATATAATATAATATAATATAATTTATAGTTGTGGTGGTCCAAACTAAGCCCATTGTTAAACTTGGGCACTGACGCCATATGTAACATACCTGTCATACACATAAGAAAATATAAGATATATATATAATACATACATACATACATACATACATCATATATATAAATATATATATATATATATATATATAGATATATATAATAATAATAATAATACATACATACTACATACTATATAATATATTATATTATAATATATATATATATTATATATATATATATATTCTAATGATGTTAATGTAACTACATTTTCCTTTAATTTATTTTTCCATTGATCCATTAAGCACTTCAAGTCATGTAAAGTAGTAAGATTAGAATTAAGTTTTTTACTCCCTAACCAACTAAGGTCCTCTTATTAGCATGGAATGTGGATTTGGATATCTACCCTCTTCACTCAACTACATTTTCCTTCCCATTGCAATTACTAACTCTCCATAGTTTTCATTAATATGACCCTTTGCTCTACAGAGAACTCATATGTTTATAAGGTTACCATGTGTGTTGGGTTGTGTTATATTCTTTCCATGACTAACCTACGTAGTGAACTGGGGGGTTATAGGGGGTGTGGAGCCCCCCCTTCATTGTGCCAATTGCGTAGCAGGGGGGTGGCAGCCCCCCCTATTCGGGGGGTTTGAGGGGAGTGGGTAGCCCCCCTGTACGGGGTCCGAGGCAGCGCCCCAGGAAAATTGTTTTTGGACCCTATATTAGGTTGGGCAAACCTACCTATGGTTTTCGGTCCATGGTTTTGGATGCGATGGTTTTCGGTCCATGGTATTGGATGCTTCCACATGTATAAATATGTATTGTAACATTGAAAGGAATATAATGAAAAATCAAGCTGGCAGTCCAGTGGGAAATCTCTGTGTATATGTGTTTTACGTGTTATGCTCTCGCATTTTTATTTTTCCTGTGATTTAGAATTCATATGCAGGTATTTTCTGTACGAGCTTAAAACCTGCAATGTGAATAATTTATCTAATGAAACTCACCACTAATCTAACGCTTGTTACTACATTTGGAAACTAAGGTGCCCTATTGTCTCCCTATCAGTTCTTAATTAGAGACCCTAGCCTATGCATCTTAGATTACTCATACTAAAGTTCCTTATCAGTCAACTGAGACTCCACTATACATCAACTACCACTATTCCCCAGCCAATACACAAGCACCAAATTGAAAGGAGGGGTCCATGTGGCGTGGTCCTTGGATCAGACCTCAGACCTCAACGTTGGCCATGTACCTTGTACGCATAGTCACGTGGCCCCTCATTGATTTCAAGGTGGGAGGACGACAAAGTCCCAGATCTTCCCTTGATTGATGAATGGCTCAAGAATGCTTCAAAAAACCCTAACTCATATATCCTACCCATGTTTATCATTTCCTTTTAGTGACCCTCCCTCTAAAGCTTATGGTTTGGATGTGGCTTCAGGTGGTCTCTCATCGGGCTACCACTGAACTCTATCATAGTCCTTAACCCCCCAACACCTATTGTCTCATACCATCAACAATCTACCACTTGATCAATGTGGTCTTGAATAGTAAGGGTTTCTCGTTCCTATTTACAAAATTTGTCATGGTGTCCAAGATTTCCAAGTAAAACGAAATGGTTAGCATGTTACCAAATAATTTAAAGCTCAACCCTACTCTATTTTATCGTTTTGACTGATATCTTGCTTGTTATTCTGCTACCAAGGTTTCAGTTTAACTTCTGAATTGCTTCATCATGTTCCTAAAGCAGGATCAATAGTGCGGTTTTAGTGGTTAGTGAATAAATATGGAGATTTATAAACTGAGTCTATCGATGAGATCCCCTTAATGAGTTCCCTCCTTCCACCAAAGCTTTATTGTCCATGATCTTGGGTTATTGTGTTTACTTTCACTTGGCCTCACGGTGACCCTAAAACTTAAAGTTAACTATTTCAATTTGGGTTTCTATGGTAGAGAACATGTGATTCTTTCTGTGGTTTTCTAGTCCAAGAGTGTTACGCTATTCGTCTTCCTCGCCATATTTGACCAACAGGTGAATCCTTTTAATTTTCTCCCTTTAAAAGTAAATTATGATGTTTGATTTCTATCTAACCCTTTGTAATGATTATTGATAAATTATGCTATGTGTATATACTGGAACAAGGGCTTGATACCAACACACTCATTCATCCCATAGTCACACTGTACAGGTATATTTTTTGCCCTTATTAACTCTAATTTTTTCTTCCTACTCGTTCTCTTACTTCAACTAACTCAAGTCATTATTCTTTTACTTCAATTCTAGGTAAGAGGGTTTGATTCATTATCTCAGGCTTTCGATAGCATCCTTGTTGTTGTTCACATCATATTTACTAGCTTGTGTGCTCTCTTTTCATTCTATATCTAGTTGACTACACTTGCCCCACTTCGGTGCAAAAAGGTTTCCCTATACTCATGTTCCCTTCTTTTCCAACCTCAAGCACTGTTCTGACTTCCTTTTATAGTACTTCCTTAATTATTAAATCTTAGAGTGATAGTATGTTCCCCAAGGGGTTATTTTTGCTTATTTATGATGTTGGAGTTCATTTATGCCATTCTAGTTGAATGGAAGAATTCCTACTCTGTGAATACTACCCTTGCTTGGGGTTAAGGTGCCAAACACCAAATAATTTCATCTATTAGTCTTGTACATTGAATTTTATACAACCAAGTTTTATTTTTGTTTGTTATTGTCAAATCTACAAATCAGAATATATTGGCTATGACTGCATTTCATATACCTTTGTAATGAGCTTGACAATAAGTCAAACCTACAGTATGTTCAAAGTGAACATGAATCTATCTGTGGTGGTTATTTTAAACAATGTTATGGTATCTTTGCATTTTTTTGTTTTTCTTCCCTTCATGTTGGCTTATCCCTACTCGCAAATGTATGAAGTAGTTGAACTAAGAGTACACTTCAAGATCTAATTGGTTGTTTTTAATTGAGGTTTCGCTATAAAAACTAAAATTCCTTCTTTATATTCTCAAACAGTTATGAATTTTTCTCACCGTTTTCAACTAAAAGTAGGTTCTCTTTCATTATAATCATGTTGTTGGGTTTTATTATCCCCATTTAACACTTCAAGTCGGAAGTATAACTACATTATTCTTTTAATGGCCTCAAATGCTTTCGGCCCACCCCTGATACGATTTCTTAAAGTCTTTGGTTAAATCATTTGATCTTTATACAGGCCCACAACCTCTATCATTTTTCTTGAAGCACTTGTATATCTTTATTACCAATCATAATAGTATAACCTTAACAATTAATGGAATTTTTGTGGTTGCATGTCAAAGCAGGAGTGGTAAGTCCCATTGTATTTTATTGACACAAGTTGTTCGCTTCATGTACAGTTCTGCATACACGCTTGAGTCATACGTTTATAGTTATGTCGACACAATTTGATCTAATGACAGTTATGCCCTTTTCCCAAACTATATTATTAACTGTTCCTCAGAATTTACTACAATAAACACAAGTCTAGTTAAGTAGTGATATTTGCATTTCTCATCATATTCTAGTAAAATGTCATAAGTTTATAGTTATGTCAACTCAATTTTCTCTAATGACAGTTATGCCCTTTTCCCCCACTATATTATTAATTGTTTCTCAAACTTTATTACAATAAACACAAATCTAGCTGCTACTAATACCTGTAAGTAGTTACATTTGTATTTCTCATCATATTCTAGCACAGTTAAATAATACCTTGTATTCGAGTATTATAATTGGAATCCTTCGTGCATTCCTAGTTGTAGGGTCAAATTACTCGAATTGTCTCCATCTCTGCATGTAATGTAAATAAATCACACATTAAAATACTCTAATTTTTCTGCATCTCTGTATTCTAAATTAAATAAATTACAGATCAAATTACTCTAAATTATTTGTACCTCTATCTCTAGAGTAAATAGATTATAAAAAGAATACTCTAATTTATCTCCATCTTTCTATTCTAAAGTAAATAGATTATACAAAGAGACCAACTTATTACCAAACCACATAGTTTGTACTCTGATTAGACAACAACCTACAAGTTCACCAAGTGGTGGTTTGGATTCAAAGAATATCACTAATTTCATTCAAGTACATTACAACAAACATTACCAAAATTTAGAAAGATAATCCTATCTAGTAAATTGTTATAGTAGCTGCCAAAGTAACTTGAAAAGAATTATTTTCCCTCAACCATGAACTTTCTCTTTCGGTTCTCACTTGTGTTGATATCCTCTTTCTCCTAGAATCGACAACCCTCTCTTGTTCTGGTAAAGGAATTTGCATGCCTCATTTCCCCTGACAGACTTTCGATAATGGCTTCCCACTTTTCTGGGTTCTCCCAATCTCCATAACATAGGATTTTCCTATTTTTTTATGGATTCTATTTTCCTTTAAAGCCACCCTTTTCTACTACAGTGCTTTAATCACCCATTCGAGTGTTGTTTCCCCCACACTGGGTGATTTTCCTAGACTTTTCTCTCCCCATCTAGTCAATCACATAAATTCGCTCCTAGGGCTTTTTAGGAGTGATTTCGGAAGGTTTTACCTACATCCTATCCATTCACATTGAATTACAGATTGGAATAATGATCTCATTGTTTCACATGTTCTTTTCCAAGTTAGTTATCCAAAGTGATATTTTTTATATTATTCAAATCAATTAATTACATCATCGTAGTTGTTCCAAGAAGATAAATCTTGGCTTCCATACCATTTCTAACAATAGTTAACTACTAAGAAAGGTATTCACTAGAACATAGGGTATAACACTAGGAATATACAAATTAATTGTTGCAATGGTTCCTCTCATCACCTTTCGAAGTAAAATATGAAATAAGATATTATTTATGTCATTACTAATATAGGAAGTAACAAAGTATACAATTTTTCTTTCATTCTCTTCTCGAATATTATATGTCACATCTTTGAAGCTTTAACAAAGATTGTTTTTTATTGCAAAAATAAATTAAATTTCTATCGCAATTTAAATAAAAATCATATTTTTATATGTTCAAAACAATTAGAAAAAGAAGGAAAAAAGATAAAAACATATAATCTTTATGAGATTAAAATTACTTTTTAATGTTTTTAAAAACTAGCCTACAGTTTTTTTTTCCCTTTTCTCTTTTTACTTAATCCCCAATTATTTTATTTATTTTATTTTTCTTTTTAACTTTGTTATTTTTATAAAAAATAATAATAAATAATTATAACTTAGAAAAACATAAATATAAATAAATTTATACATAAGAATCACATTAACATCATAAAATACTATATAGGGAAAATTATCACAGATCTGAAATGAATTCAGCCAGGGTTGTTTGCAGTATGTTTAGGATCTACACGATTGCTGCCATTGAGGGTTAGTCTCATCATAGCACTCTCAAAGGTTGCTTTTATTTGAAAATCCAGAGAGTTGACCCAACAAAACATATTATTAATTTAGGCCTAAGCCTGCACACTTACCTCATGCACATACATCACAATGTGTCCCATTATATAATGATGGGATCACTAGACTATAACAACATGGAAGGCAGAGTCTATGACTCAGATACAACTAGCTTACACATACTACGAAGACACAAATCATGATAGATAGACTCAACACGAACTACGAAAATACAACTCATCAACTCTATCTGGACATATCATTTCTACATTATTCCAACATACCCCCTTAATGGAGAAATGAATTTTCAACAATGCATAACAATGTTGACTCGTCTCAATCTCAGCTAGGCTTACAAATATGACTTCATTTTAACTTTCTTTGCATCAACATATTCATGAAATTTCTTCTTTGACCTGCTACTCTAAACTCAAACACTTTTAACGTGCTTAGTCTTCTTCTTACTCTAGATCATGAGGTATGGATATTACTTCTTATTCCAACTAGGATGATACCAATCCATCTCAACTACTTTTTCAACAAGTTCATTTTCATCGTCACTAGTTTCCTGTTTACTTGGTTGTTGCCTCATCAATCCATAATAATGTTTTTTATTTCTTCTGGGTTCCAATACATTAAAATACCGGGAACTTAGTCAAATATATCCACCACTGTTTCCATTTCCATGTCATTTACATTATTTATTGATTCACCATTTTGCTCATTTTCAAGGGCCTTCACTATTCTGGATACTTCTTTCAGACCTGCATCAATTCGTTCAAAAGGTTTCTCAACCCATTCTTCAATAAACTTTATCTCTACATCATAATCTGTTTTGACACCTTCAAAATTTCTTGTCCGTTTAATTGCAACTACAATTTCCTCTTCATATTCTTCCACTTTATCAACAACAAACAATAGTTTGTCAATCAAATTTTTTTCAAATATAACCTGCAATTCATTCTCATAAAACAAATATCCCTCATCAATTTTAAATGAAAATTCATCTGTTGTGGCTAGATCATCCACAAATTTTTGCTTTGGAATATCATGAGTTTTCTCACTGCATCCATTTCCACCTTAGCCCCATGATACTTTCTTTTAAATTATGTAAATTCTCTTCCAAATTGTTTAATTTTAATTTTACAACCCATTGAAAAAAATGGCTATGTCAACAACTTGATTCCACCACGACTGAGAAATAAGCAGCTGCATCACATCATACAAGTTCATTCTGCAGTCGACAAAAAATATGACAAGAAAATCTCTCACCATTGAATTTTGAACTCTTAGGTTAGGTTCACACATACTCTAATAATAGTATGCTCCATGGTCATTCTATGCACTTCATGCAGATTCAATATCAATGGATGGTTACAGCTTCACAGAAAACTAAGGAGAAATTGCCTTTCTGATAGTTTATTCACCGTCAAGCATAACGCCTCTAGAACTGCACTTAATTCCTTCTCAACACACCACTTGGAATCACACCTTACACAATCACATTACCTTCACAGAATGGTTTGCCAAATAGCTAATTGAAATGCTCTCGGTGACCTGTGCACTCTTGCTAAATAATCAAAACAATGATCACTATGATAGGTATTCAAACAATAGCTCCACACAATTCCACACTACTCTAGAAAGAGACAAAAAAAACTTTCACTAGCATTAAAGAACTTTATACCGCCTTTGTTCAAAATTTCACTCGGCCTTCAAACCACAGTGTCACTGCAAATTCACTGTTCTTTTGATGAAATCCTCGACAATCAAACACAGGTGCATATTCCAGTTTCAAGTTTGCTCCTGACTACTCAGGGGATATCTATCACATACCAAATCTCAAAAAAGCATAGAGTTGACATATACAGAGTGGGAGTCCTTTCCTGAAAGGTTGTCCCAAGAAAAAACAACAACCTCACTCCCAAACCTATGAAGTAGATTTGGAATTCCGCCGAGAGGCAATGAATTTTTCACTAGTGAGCGAGACTAATCTAGGTTTTGGCATTTAGACACACATAGGTTTGTAGACCCATCAATCCACACTAACATTGCAAATCTAGCCCTCTGCTTGACGTGGATTACCTTTCCACAATTTCCTATGCTCAACATTCCATAGGAACATATTTGCCATCGACTCCACATACGTTGTATCTCCTCTACACACTTCTAGACACATGCCAAAAATTTGTTGATGATAAGCTCCAACTCTCGAGTCACATTAACTTCACTTGCAACAGATTGAATCTCACATTGCAATTGATCACTCCACACTCCTTTTTCGTCAGTGTTGCATAACTTCCAATTTCTTCAACTAATTCAAATAACAATAGTTCTTGTTGAGCCACACACACAATAGTGCCTTGCACCTCCTCAATAGAACAGGCATAAGCCTTACAATGTAGGAGATGAATCACCCAACTAGTTCTCAACTCCACACCATAAGCTTTGATACCATATTGGAAAATTGATAGAGTTAACACAACGGAACATATTATTAATTCAGGCCTAAATGTGCACAATTACTTCACACACATACATCACAACATGTCCCATTATATAATGGGATTACTAAACTATAACAACATGGAAGATAGAGTCTATGACTCATATACAACTAACTTACACAAACTACGAAGACACAACTCATGATAGATAGACTCAACACTAACTGCGAGAATACAACTCATCAACTCTATCTTAAAATATCATTTCCACATTATTCCAGTAGCTTTCATTGCTGATAAATTCAAATGGCATCTAAATGACTAAGTTTCGAAAATATGATTGTTATCCACAGATAAATGACCTAGTGGGGTAGTTTGACAAGTGCAAAAGATCTTGCTATCATTGGGATATATCACGCTTCAGACAGTGAGGATCTATGGATAACATCATTTTTTCTTGTTGGATCTAGTTTTTTCATGTCAAGCACAAGATCAAAGGCTCTACAAATGAGGAATCCATCACTATATCGTATATATCTACCACAAGGGGATGTCATTTCGAGATTTTTTAATCGATAGGTCCATTGGATCGTGCAAGTCGTAGATGAAATTTCTTCTAGAGGTCATGATAGTAGTATAGTATGATGCAAACCCTGGGTTGAGCAAATAGATTGCTGGGTACTGTAGTTACAAATAACATGTGGTCCTTTATCATTTTCTTGGTTTTAGATGAACCTTGATTGAAGACGGGGGATGGCGATTCTTGAAAAATCTTGGGTGAAAAACCTGGATCATCTCTCTATGAAATATCCAACAGATCACAACAAGTTAAAAATAAATGGGCTTCACTCAAATTTTCCAGTGATTCGGAATCGAATGGATCATCTTTGGATCCCGAATGCTTATGGAAACAAGGATGATCTTAGATCCTACTTAGTTTTTTATGGATTTTTTTTATAGGTATGTCCCCTCAGACCTCCACTCCACCTCTCAGAATACAGGTCCCATCAAAAGACAATTTGGGTACTCATCCTCTGACCCTAGATAAGCTAGCAAAAATCCATTTCCAAATTTTTATAAAATCCCTCGAAGGGAAATCTATTTCCATGACGGTTTATAACATGGAGGAGGTTGAATATCTGAAGAAGAAGTTTCACACACTGTTAGGTATTCCAACAAGACTTCAAAGCAATATTTGTTCAAAGAAAACATTGCAAGAGGAATCCAAGCTACAATATTATGGCATTGAATGTGATTCACTGATTATCCTTAACACCATACTTGGAGGGTGTCTTGGATCTACCTAAAAAGGTCTACTTTCTTTCAATGATGCACTGAAAGGAAGGACTGTTCACACAACAATTCAGCTTATTCCCCCAATATCCCTAGTCCCTCTATTATGGAACTTGAACTAGGTGTTCAACTTGCCAGAGGTCAATGAGCTCTACTCTGATTTCCACGCATAGAGATGTTACATGTAGATTTCCATAACTAATAATAGTATGCTCCATGGTCGTTCTATGCACTTCTTGCAGATTCAATATCAATGGATGGTTACAGCTTCACAGAAAACTAAGGAGAAATTGCCTTTCTGATCTTTTATTCACTGTCAGGCATAACGCCTCTAGAATTGCACTTAATGCCTTCTCAACACACCACTTGGAATCACACCTTACACAATCACATTACCTTCACAGAATGGTTTGCCAAACAGCTAATTGAAATGCTCTTGATGACCTGTTCACTCTTGCTAAATAATAAAAAAAAAGATCACTATGATAGGTATTCAAACAATAACTCCACACAATTCCACACTACTCTAGAAAGAGACAGAAAAAACTTTCACCAGCGTTAAAGAACCTTATACTGCCTTTGTTCAAAATTTCACTCGGCCTTCAAACCATGGTGTCACTGCAAATTCACTGATCTTTTGATGAAATCCTCGACAATCAAACACAGGTGCACATTCCAGTTTCAAGTTCGCTCCTGACTACTCAAGGGATATCTATCACATACCAGATCTAAAAAAAACATAGAGTTGACATCTACAGAGTGGGAGTCCTTTTCTGAAAGGTTGCCCCAACAAAAAACAACAACCTCACTCCCAAATCTACGAAGTAGATTTGGAATTCCACCGAGAGGCAATGACTTTTGCACTAGCGAGCAAGGCTAATCTAGGTTTTGGCCTTTACACACACATAGGTTTGTAGACCCATCAATCCACACTAACATTGCAAATCTAGCCCTCTATTTGACGTGGATTACCTTTCCACAATTTCCTCTGCTCAATGTTCCACAGGAACATATTTGCCATCAACTCCACATAATTTGTATCTCCTCTACACACTTCTAGAAACATGCCAAAAATTTGTTGATGAGAAGCTCCAACTCTCGAGTCACATTAACTTCACTTGTAACAGATTGACTCTCACATTGCAATTGATCACTCCACACTCCTTTTCGTGAGTGTTGCATAACTTCCAATTTCTTCAACTAAATCAAATCACAATAGTTCTTGTCGAGCCACACACACAATAGTGCCTTGCACCTCCTCAATAGAACAGGCATAAGCCTTACACTGTAGGAGATGAATCACCCAACTAGTTCTCAACGCCACACCATAAGCTTTGATACCATATTGGAAAATTGATAGAGTTAACACAACGGAACATATTACTAATTTAGGCCTAAACATGCACAATTACTTCACACACATACATCACAACATGTCCCATTATATAATGATGGGATTACTAAACTATAACAACATGGAAGATAGAGTCTATGACTCATATACAACTATCTTACACAAACTACAAAGACACAACTCATGATAGATAGACTCAACAATAACTGCGAGAATACAACTCATCAACTCTATCTTAAAATATCATTTCTACATTATTCCAACACCTTTCATTGCTGATAAATTCAAATGGCATCTAAATGACTAAGTTTCGAAAATATAATTGTTATCCACAGATAACTCACCTAGTGGGGTAGTTTGACAAGTGCAAAAGATCCTGCTATCATTGGGATATATCACGCTTCAGACAGTGAGGATCTATGGATAACATCATTTTTTCTTGTTGGATCTGCTTTTTTCATGTCAAACACAAGATCGAAGGCTCTACGAATGAGGAAGCCATCACTATACCGTATATATCTAACGCGAGGGGATGTCATTTCGAGATTTTTTAATCGATAGGTCTGTTGGATCGTGCAAGTCGTAGACGAAATTTCTTCTAGAGGTCATGATAGTAGTATAGTATGATGCAAACCCTGGGTTGAGCAAATAGATTGGTGGGTACTGTAGTTACAAAGAACATGTGGTCCTTTGTCATTTTCTTGGTTTTAGATGAACCTTGATTGAAGACGGGGGATGGCGATTCTTGAAAAATCTTGGGTGAAAAACCTAGATCATCTCTCTATCAAATATCCAACAGATCACAACAAGTTAAAAATAAATGGGCTTCACTCAAATTTTCCAGTGATTCGGAATCGAATGGATCATCTTTGGATCCTAGATGCTTATGTCAACAAGGAGGATCTTAGATCCTACTTAGTTTTATTGGATTTTTTTATAGGTATGTCCCCTCAGACCCCCACTCCACCTCTCAGAATGCAGGTCCCATCAAAAGACAATTTGGGTACTCATCCTCTAACCCTAGACACGCTAGCAAGAATCCATTTCCAAATTTTTATAAAATCCCTCGAAGGGAAATCTATTTCCATAACGGTTTACAACATGGAGGAGGTTGAATATCTTAAGAAGAAGTTTCACACACTGTTGGGTATTCCAACAAGACTTCAAAGCAATATTTATGCAAGGAAAACATTGCAAGACGAATCCAAGCTACAATATTATGGCATTGAATGGGATTCACTCATTATCCTTAACACCATACTTGGAGGGTGTCTTGGATCTACCTAAAAAGGTCTACTTTCTTTCAATGATGCGCGGAAAGGAAGGACTGTTCAAACAACAATTCAGCTTATTCCCCCAATATCCCTAGTCCCTCTATTATGGATCTTGAGCTAGGTTTTCAAGCTGCCAGAGGTCAATGAGCTCTACTCTGATTTCCATGCATAGAGATGTTACATGTAGATTTAACGAATTTTGGCCCTAGTTAGACTGACACCAATGGATATTCTAGACTTGTAAATTGTGATATTCATCTATATTCTATGGGACATTTTGTTTTGAAATTTGACACAGATATGGATTATGCCTTAGAAGAATTACCATGGTTTTGGGGCATTGTTGCTCTATTCACGATCCCATGGTTTGCAATATTTGATGCAAATACCATGGTGGTGTCTAAAATGTCAGTACGGGTCAAGCTACATAATCTAGCCTTGTATTTTTGGCATCACAAAGTGTTAGAAGGGATAGGGAATTCATTGGGGGAGTTCCTAAACGTGGATGCACATGGAATCAGAAAATGAATTTTCATATTTGGGAGGATGTATGTAGAGGTAGACTTTAGTAAGGGCTTACCATATCACATTATTCTAATTCATAACAATGTGCAGCTATCCCAACCTATAGATTTTGAAAATACAATGTCCAGATGCAGATGCTCTATATGTCTTCAAACTCGACATCTTCAAAACTCACGTCCTCAAGAAAAGGAAAAAGCCAAAACAAAAAACATACAAGCCGAAAAGCCAAAGGGATGGAAGTTCTCAAACTCATAAGAAGTCAAAGCAGAGGAAGAAGAAATTCTAGAGAACACTACAAATAATGTTGAACAAAATTCCCATGATATCGTAATGAAGTATGAGAGAGATAGCAATATTCTTAGTTCCAACAATGTCCAAAGTGACAACCCCTAGAGATGAATAACCACAGATTGTGAAGTTCTCTTCAAAATGACACAAGTGACACCATAATATTTCATGCCTCAACACATTACTGTGATAACGTAAATGTTGATGAAAAAATTAGCTATTTCATCCTCCACTCCACTCTGATGGTTGGTAGAAAGTGGAGAAAAAAAAAGGTAAATATGAGTAATTTAATGTTTATCTCTCTATTGAGTTTTTTCATACATGGTTGTAGCACATATTTGTTGAGTGATTAAATAGTCAATATTTTGATATGTTTTACACATCTATAACATGTAATTTTTCATAAGAACTTCCATTGGTAGCTAAAACTAAACATTCATACACATTGGAGGCACTAACTACACATTCATAAACCTTTCACACTATTAGATATAATAATGTTGCATATTTTAAACATATTTTGTTTCCATGTAAAAAATGTAACAAAAAACATTTAGACGAAAAGAGTTAAATATACGTTAATATATTTATTAATATTCAATCAATAAATTATAATTTGAAAAACAAATTTCTTTAAATAGTTACAAAAATTAATAAGTGATTTATTTAAATAATAATAATGATAATTAATAAAATATTTATTAAAAACTAATATAATAATTTTTTTATTAATTATATTTAAGAGATTATATTATTTTACTAGTATATCACATGTAGATGTTAGATTAAAAACATAAAGAGAAGAATGTGTTTCTTAATAGCTAATAAAATTATATGACATGAAAATGTTGCATTAAAAGTATAGTTTGAGTGGGCCTAATAATTAAGAACATGTTTTTCTTAGAGATGGCAAAGCATAGAAATAGAATATGTATATCTTGATAAACTTAGCATCTAAATCATTGACTTAACCCTGACTTTAAAATTAGATAATAATAATAATATAAATAATAAAATATTAATATTATAAATTTAAATTTAATAAAAATACTTTATTATAAAAATATTTTTCCATTACTTTAAAATTAAAAATATAACTGATAAAATATAATAAGTAAATAACAGTAAATAATCATAATGCAATAAATTTTCAAATATAAATAGATAAATGCAAGTAATGGTATGGCTTTTTTATCACATTGGCAACACTATGCCTTAATATATCACCATGTCCTTTCTTCAAATGCTTTTGATAGTGAAAGACGATATCTTTGAATTCCAGATTTCCCAAAGAGAAATCGATTCCATTTTTCTGGCGGTTAATAACGGCCCTTTGTATGAAGAAAACTTTAGTGGGTCCACTTCTTGTTTTAACCTGTTGTATATGGCCTCTGTGTCATGGTGTAAATACACCATAGATCTGTGAATTATGGAAGTTATGATTGTACGCACAACATCTGAATGAATATGATTCTTCTAGGTTAGTATCATCGATTTAGCATAAATATAGATTTCAAAATGCGAATTGCTAACCGCACGTTTGAGTAAGCTCAATAGAAAATGTAGTTACATACATTCTTCTCTTTGTATTTCCAATGTAACATCTTCATGTGATCTACGTTTTAATTAACGCAAACGTGGGCGTGATCAAAATTTTCAGAATCAAGACACTTCTACTTCAAGAAAAGATTTACCATCCAAATATGCCATCTACAGGCTCCATAGTTTTACCATTCACAAACGTTACCTCTTTAGCAAAGCACAAGTAACATGCACCAAAATCCACATGTGATCGGTTTCAGCGAGCCACCCATTACTGGGCAGAGACAGCAGCATTGTCGACGTAATCTCTGTCTCTTTTCTCTTCCTTTGATGAACTCAAAATCGCATTCATCGCAGATGATGATTTTATCATGCAGATCCTCAACGGTGCAGGTTTCTTTGATTGGTTCGTATGATTCTAGCAGCCATCTTGTTAATCAACTCTCCTCCCAAATACTTTATGCTATTTTCCCCATTTTCCCTTCTCCAATAAAGAATCCAAGGCCACAAGCCCCATCTTCATGGGCCCTGTTGAGCCAATCAATGAGATGCTGACTGGAATCCCTAACTCTAATACTCTGCTTCGATTTCTTGCTCTTACAGCCTACGTGCTTTTCCCATCGTGACAGACTCATCAACCTACCCTTTTCACATTCACTCCATTCACAGAGAACTAAGTGACTGTTAGGCACATAATGCCCTTCTCTGACATTACAAATAACAGTAATGCCTTCTGGAACAACGAAAGCCCTATTGCTTTTCTTTTCCTTGTCATCACAAACAACAGCAATGCGCTCTTGAATAACTGAAAGGTTATTGTTTTTTTCTTCCTTTCCATCACAAACAACAGTAATATGGTCTGGAACAGTGAAAGACTTATTGTATTTCTTTTGCTTGCAATCACAAACAACAGCAATGCGCCCTGGAACAGAGAAATTAGGCGTATTGTTTTCCTCTTCCTTGCCATCACAAACAACAGTCATACGCTCTGGAAGAGTGAAAGACATACTGCTTTCCTCTTCCTTTCCATCAGAAACAACAGTAATGCAGTCTGGAACAGTAAAAATCCTATTGTTTTCCTTCTTTGGAGCTTTGCTCAGGTCTGGTTGTTTCAGCGTACAATGAGGGCATGAATATTCAATAAGGTCTTGTAGTTTTTCACTGCTTATATTATCACAATCGGCATGAACCCCAATCTTGCACTTTTGACATTGGACCCAATTTCTTTTCAATGTGGGATTCCACACCTTCTTGCAAATGCCACAGTACTGATTGGACTCGTACAAATTGTAGCAGCGTACACAGATCAATACGTCCTTTTTAGATGAATTACCTAGCTGTTTAACATTAACAGACTCTAATAATTTTGAAGCTGGAAACTTCTGGCTACAGTTGCTGCATATGGTTTCTTGCATATGGTTTCTTCTCCTTGATGTCTATCTTCAACTGGTTTAATCTCAAAAAGAAAAATCTGACACATAAGCTTCCTTAATTGCCTTAAGAAACTCACCCTTAAGGTGCTTAGAATACCTTTCCAACAATTTCTGACCCTCATATGATAACGTCTCAAAGCTTTCCCAAAAAGGGAACAACATTTCTTCTTTCACCCATGCATATTGGTACTCCCAGCTTCTTTTCACCCCAAAAAGTCTAACACAAAGTCTCTGAGGAACCCGAATGCTCAGCACAAATTGTGGGGCGTCTTGTACGGGGTCGATAACTTGAGCAGGCCAAGCAGGGATGTCAACTCTGTTGTCAGACCTTGCCCAAACGATATCACCCAGACCAAAACTGTTGAATTTGTAATTTCCACTGCGCGCGGGCCAGCATTTAACCCACGCCAAAACCACCGCAGCAAACCTGAAACCGCGGTAAGTCATCGCACCACTATTTGGCATAAAGTGGTTTCTGTAAAATTGACTCCGATAAAACCTGGAGCTGACGCCTGGATTGGGGTGACATCACCCTCTGACATTTATCGGACGATAAATGTTATGCGTCCGATTAAGCATGTTCTCCGCCTTTCGATTGAAGGGAAAGTTCTCCGCCGTTTAATTCTCTAAAATACATACGGCACTGCTAAAATTAAATACAGCGTGGAGTAAAACTATGGCCCATACCCTAAGTTAATATTATGACATTTTGTTGGTGAAGTATTTAATGTTTTCTTACGGCAAGTAACATTTAATTTATACGGATGTATGGGCGTAAGACGGTATGTAGGTGTCATTTAATTGCATATGAAATGTATTTTTTTTGTATGTGAGTTGATTGTGTGTTAAGAGAGCTGCACACGGGGAGGAGATGTATTGGGTTTGCAGCATCCTATGAAAACAATGGTGTGTAGCACACGGGGAGAAAAGAAATCTGAGTTCGCTGCAGCAAAAGAAAACTAGGGAACACACAGATGTGTAAATGAATTTTTCTTTGAGTTGTAATATAATGTTAGGAAATTGAAAGAATGCACAGCAGTGCATAATACATGCATTATGTTTATTATTCCATTGACTGGTGTGAGGAGATGGTGAAAAACGCAGCAGGCGTAAAGTTTTTTTTTGTAAGTGAAATGTAAGAAATGAAAAAGGACGCATAGTAGTGCAGGAGGGAGGTGAAGAAGTGAAAGAAGAAAAACCAGGGGCAAGTATGTAAAACCATGAATTGTTTCACACAGCAGTGAAAAGGTAAAGCTGTAAATCCCTGTAATTTTTGTTTTTCACACAGCAGTGAATGTAAATGAAATTTTTACACACAATGGTGTAAAATTTCAAAGGAGACAGAGTAATTTCTTTTGTAATGTTTTGGTGAATCCATCTGAGTGAAAGATGATGAATATGTCTCAGTAATTTTGTTTTAATGAATACAAAATCTTTTATGGTGGTGCATTACTCTGTTCAGTCAATTTTTTTTTCAAAGCTTCCCTATGCACAAAAGATCCTGGAGTAGAGGAAAAACAGAGCATTGACTCTGTGTTCAGTTAATGTCTGGTTTTGGTATTTCCCATTGCAAAAATATCCAACAGTGGTATCAGAGCTAGTCCAGGCTCTTTGATGGTGACAGAGCAGGTTCATGCTCTTTGAAGTGTCAAAGAAGCTGAAGGAAAGACCCTTGTTGCAGCAGCAGTAAGGCTTCTCCAGCTGTGTGAAGTTTCAGCCAAAGGGATTCAGGTATTTCTCAAGTTTTTAAGTTGCTGTTGAAGAAACAGTGAGTCATTTTAAAAACACAGTCAGGGTTTTTAAAAATAGTTAAGAATGGCAAGGTCAAAGAAGAAAGTGTCCAAATCCCCTAAGGTTGTGTCTCCCTCCTCTGTTAAAATAGAAGACAATCTATTTAAAAGCATTTTATTTGAG